>JAULBZ010009325.1:0-10094 GCA_032360805.1 Neoturris breviconis | reverse complement strand
TTCAGCCAAGTTGGCTGAAAATATTTTGAAAAATCTCTCCTCCACAGTGATGACCGGCTGTTATTTCGAGCCCTGATGTATGAGACAACAGAAAACAATATCAAGCTTGAATATAACTGCCGGATATCACCTGCGCAGAAGTATTTTTTGAGTGCTGAACGCTATACTCAAAAACACTGCTCCACAGGTAATGTCTGGTATTTATATTCAGACTTGAATATGGATCTTCCTGAGCAAGGAATCTACAAAATATTTTTTTCTTCAGTGCCTTTCTGTTCAAAGCATCATAATAGAATGAAGATCATTTACAACTCCATATCTTGATCAAACAGGGTAACAAAATAATGATTGAATGATTCTCCGTTTCTTTACGGCATTATCACAATTTTTGCTGTGGGTGAAAGCAATTGGGTATCGTGGTGAAAAGAGTATAGTATATAATAAACATATAAAAAGTCAATGTTCCTACAGAACATATTAAATTCAGATGAAAATAAAGTAATTAAATAGAAAACCGCAAATACAAAGCAAAGAAGATCCATCATAGTACAGGGAAGTTAAAGAAATAGCTGGACCGTTTAAGATAGATATAGAACAATGTATAGAAATGAATAAATCAGATTGGAGAAAATACATAAAGACAAAGATACATAAGTAGGTAGAAAGAGAAGCTAAAAACAAATGTACTGAAACGGTCAAAATGAGATTTATCAAAAGCGACGAATTTGAAATAAAGGAGTATGTGCAGAGACTGAAGTGGGAAGAATAATGTTTCGATGATTATGACAGCAAGACTAAACACGAACAAGATAATAATATTAATTATGTAAAGAAAGATTTATGTATAATGTGTAAAGAAGATTAGGAAAAGTTGGAGCATTTGTTTGTATGCACATGTGTACCAGACAAAATGAAAGGAAACGTTAATGTAGATTAAAGTGGCTTCATAATACAAAGAACAATAGAGTTGCGTGAAAAATTAAAAAGAAAACAATAAAAAATAAAATAATAATAATAATGAACAATAATATGTAAAAAAAAAAAAAAAAAAAAAATGTGTGTATGTAGCTATGTACGCATTCCATAATATACAGATGGGTGAATATATATACATGGGTATGTGTGTATGTGCACAGGTATAATGTTTATTATACGTGTATAGGTATCAGAGGTCAAAAAATGGTTTAAATGATAGAGAAGAAGGGTCAGAGAACTACTAATGGAGTGGTTTTTGTTTCCTAGATCATCCAGTTTTTACTCACGTCTTTTATTTATGTGCTTATTTAGACCCCTGATATGTTGTTTTACACATTATAGTTTGTAAAGGGTAATCTCTGCTGAGCAAAACATTTTCGCAAGGAGGCTGGGGAAGAACCATATTTTTTCATGCCCTACAATTTCTATGCAGAGATCATTTTGCCTAGTGAAAATCCACCAAAGATTAAATCAAAGGTACAGTATTGAAAATAGCCCAACAAACCAAGTGGAAGTTAAACCTAAGCACATAAATATGATTTACATACACACATTATACAGTGTTTGAAATATGTCTTTATTAACATGGTAGAGTTTCAGGTCAAATAAACAATTGGAACACACTTTTTAAGGTAAACTTATGTGAGGTCACTGTGAAGGAGTGTAGTGAAATTTCATATCAAGGATAAACACCAAAATTTTACATGGCATTAGGATTTCATGTCCTTATTAAGTTGACAGAGTTCCAGTTCAAATAAACAATTGGAACACCATTATCAATTGCCATTACCATTATACCGTATTACGGCATGTATAAGTCAAGTTTTTAAGATATCAATTTTAGCTAAAAAATCACCCTCGATTTATACACCGTGTATAGTTGTAAAAAAGAAGAGGTGTTCCATTATATTTTTTATTTTCTCATCTAGAAATGTTAAGATTTAAATCTTATCTTAAAATTTAGATCCCGTCAACATTCTTGTTCCACTTTCTTCATTAAAAAAAGTTGTTTTTTTATAACAAGCAGTTCTCTGCTTTTCTGCAAAATTCACGCATGTGACTTTCTTTTATTTTGGTTTCTGAGAAGAATAATTTAAACCAATTACATTTAGTTTGAAGTATTTGCATTGTATTTTAATCCCATCACATTCCCATCACAACTTTTCATAATAAATAATGTTTTATAATTTTTAAATAGATTTTAGAGAATAATAGTCCTTTTACTGTATTGTTTTTAACTTGATTGTGATAGTTTTAATGTTCTACTCAATTATTTACAGACTTTGTTAGAAATATATAGTGGGTAAAAACCTGTTTAAAGTATGCAATAAAGATGCTAGAAAAACCTTTTCAACGTTGTTCTAATGTCTTTACTGCAGACTTTGAACAAGTTTTTACCCATTATATATTTCTATTTTTTGTCCACCTAGCAATTCTTTAAAGATATAGACGTTAATACCACATTACGTTATGTTACAAAGAAAGAAAAACTTTTTACATAGATTTACTGTTTCTTCTGAATTATGTGAAGTGTTGTGAATATCATTAGTTCAAATCATAGAACTAACTCCAAGAAGGTACCCGACTTATACGGCAAGTACCACTCTAAAGTTTGGTTTTATTCACTAAGATAGGGGGTCAACTTATACACCAAGTCGACTTATACATGCTGTAATACGATAATAATAGAAGAGTGGTGAAATTTCAAATCATAGCCTAAAGCAATGCTCAAAAATCCCTCCTCCACAGTGGATATGAATTGCATAAACACATTATACCTTCATAGCATTATGTACACACCAAATAAAAAATAGAGAATACACCTATGTTATAGCATTAGTTGTGCTTTTAGTCACTGTGGAGGAGAGATCTTTGAGTGTTGCTTTAGGCTTCCTAGCTTGAAGCAATGCTCAAAAATCACTCCTCCACAGTGATTATTTCCTCTTATTTCGAACACTGAAACATACTAACCACTACACCACTAGTGGTACAAGTGAAATCAAGTATAAATAAAAATTTCATATAATTACTGAACAGTAGTCAAAATGAGAGCAAATAATCACTGCATAGGAGTGATTTTTTAGCATAGCTTCAGGCTATAACTCCAGAAGCTTTGCTCAAAAGTCCCTACTCCACAGTGATTATTTTCTCTTAGTTTGACCATTGATGATCATTTTTAAATTAACATTCACAGAAAAGAGTGCTGAGCTTCCAATAAATTCATACCAAAGAAAACAAGCAATCACAAATAACAAAATTTATTTTAGTAGTATCGAAACCACATGTCCAGAACACAGATAACACAAACTACGCAAAAACAAGAATATCTTAAACTTGAACGTAATAATATTTTTCAGTTTGACGTAAACTTGGATGCAAACTTTTTTCGATTTGACATAAATTTTAAAAACATATGATGCCAAAATGAATAACAATCATGGTAATTAGTGTACCTTTCTTTGAATACAAAGAATTGGAATAGAAAGAGAAATAATGTATTCTATATTCTTTCTTCGTCTACCAGCTAATGTTTTGTATTGAATAAATTTTAATAAATATTATATCCCAATAGAACGTGAACAATACCCATTATATAAGAGAGAATAAAAATTAAAGAGCTTTAAAAGATGAACACTTTACTCAAAAATCACTCCTCCACAGGTGATGTTTGGCAATTATATTCAGGCTGGAATTCTCATTGAGTTTAAAATGGTAAAATGAAACTGCAACAAAAAAAGCAAACTTTGAAATATCTATCAAACATCACATGCCCATCTGAAAACGATACTCGAACAAAACACTTCTCCACAGGTGATGAAAAATCACTCCTCCACAATATTTATAGTCTTAGTTTGGCTGCCTATGCTATAAATATCTATAATAAACCGATTTTCACGACATACCATCTAAAGAGTAAAAGCATGTTGGCTGCAAATTAGCCTCCCAAGATGCTCCTCCAAAGGGGAATCCTTTATAAATTCAGAGATCTGATAATGGAGTCATGACATTAGCACCAGTAGCATTGATATTTCTGATACTTTATATCCTAGAATGCCAACAGAAGAGCATATAATCACTGTGGAGGATGAATATTTTGAGCATTGCTTTTGGGCTTACTTGCCTGATGCTAAGCCCAAAAGCTCTTCTCCACAGTGACTAGCTGCTCTTATTTTCAAACACTGAAAAATGCTCCCGAGTTTTTATTAATGATCATCCAAACAAGTGTTGAAATAAGGAACAATCTCCATTATTCGTTTCAAAAAGTAGATATTTTAGCAACTTTAAATAAGTTAAATTCAATAAATTTGAGAAAAATAAATCTACAAAGTAACTAATCAATTGCAAGATCGTTCTGAGTATAGTTTTAAGCTAGACAGCCAAAAAATGTAATGTATCAATAATGTATGAAAGCAGCTGCACACCACTCAGAAAGTCTCCGATCATCATCTTACAGTGGCTTTTCCTGTCACCTCTCTTGATTAAATTGGGTGGCGCTAATCAAGAAATAACAGATTGGCATGCAGCTGCATTTAACTTTTATACGATTTTCTGATCCAAAAACCCTTCTCAACAACATAAATATTCATTTAAACCTCAAAAACAAAATATTTCAGACTAAAACAAATTTTATTTAATTTTTACGTGTTATTAGATTGGCATGCAGCTGCATTAACTTTTGTATGATTTTCTAATCCAAAAACCCTTCTCAACAACATAAATATTCATTTAAACCTCAAAAACAAAATATTTCAGACCAAAACAAATTTTATTTAGTTTTCATGTGTTATTTTTAACATACAAACAGTCTCTATAGAAGTGCTAATCATAATATATTCATTTAAAGGAATAAAGACTGGGAATTAAATATACATTATGTGAAAGGGTTGTACTTTTGAAGCTAAATGCAAATGATTTCAGATGAATATAATATGAATGTCTGAAGTGGATCAACAATAAGATATATTATCATGATTATGATTTTTTTTAAGGAATATAAATCTTTCATGATCTGATGTCGCGTTTTTCCAATAATTACAAAATCAAAACATTGCAGTGCTCAAAATAATCACTGTAGAGGAGTAATCGTTTAAATGCTCCATGCTCAATAATAACACCTTCAAAGTGTTATTTGCTGTTATTTTGGAGTAATATTGATACACATCCAGAAATATGCAACAAGGTGTTTGTTGTTTGAAACAAAACAAACAAACTAAAAGCATAAGTAGTAAATTCAGGAAGCACAGGAGACTTATAGTAAATAAGAAGGGTCATGTTCCAAATAACATGGAAAATTGTTTTTAAAATAAAAATATATTATAATATAATTTATATCCAGTGTTTGAAATAAGAACATATAATCACTGTGGAGGAGTGATCTTTGAGCATAGTTTCAGCCTGCAAAGCCTGACACTATGCTCAAAAAACCCTCCTCCACAGTGATTACTTTTTTTTCTAAACATTATCTATCTACAAGTTTTTTTCTCTATAAAACAGAGTTTGACATTTAGTATCTGTGGAGGAGAGTATCGAGTCCACAAACAATGACTTCTTATGCTTCTCTATTTGATAAATTTCTATACCGTTGACTCAACACGTCTTCATTTTTCTCCAAAATAATTTGAATATTAACACTATTTTACAAGTAGAAAACAAATTAATTAATTTGGCTGAAAATATTCTGAAAAATCTCTCCTCCACAATGATGATCGGCAGTTATTTCATTGGATTGCAAAGTTAACATAGATTTCGTAACTGGCCTTAGTTTCGTTTTTTTAATGTGAAATCAAAAGTTAAGATTTGAATGCGACATGGTCTTATGACGTATGCTGGATATCACCTGTGGAAGAGTGTTTTTGAGTATGGGTTTCATCTCCAAAGCTGAAAACTATACTTGAAAACACTCCTCCACAGGTGGAATCTGGCAATTATATCATTGGTACTCAAAGGGTTAAGATTATGATGGCGTGTGAAGCAAATGCTAACAAAAGTCACAGAATAGCTGATTGGTTTAAGTTTTTACCTGTGAATAGCAAGAAAGAGACCTATTGAATATACATAGATTGGATAATTAAAAGAATGTCTATATCATAGCCTTTCTATTGCTGGATCAGATCAACCAAGATAAAATTCATTAATTTTTTGTGTGATCATATGATTCTTCAGTGCACTTTTAACTAATCGTCTTTCTATTTCATTTCTCTCAGAAATAGCCAGTCTTCTATGATCTCTTTTCGTACAACAAACAAGCAATGAATTTTTCCCTTCTTCCAATTGTGTGTTTAGTTCTTCAGATGATATTCTTTCTTGAGGTATGCGAAAATATCTTTTTGACTTTAAAATGCTATTCACAGAATAATGCCTTTTTTTGTTTTTCCTCTTCTCTTTCTTTTGTATGTTGAAAACCGCACCTTCAATGGCGATTACAATGTCACAATCTAGCATTTCCATACTTTTTAGGTAATATAGTACTGCTTCTTCTATCTTGTACTACTCCTCCTCTCTTGTGGTACTAATACTTTGTTTCAGTGGCTCTACTGTTCAGTGCGAATATTCGTATTCAACTGGTTGATGCAAATGAACATTTAGCAGCTTTTTAAATGCATTTTTCGACAGTTATGACCACTTCCAGGAGTTGTTAAGTGAAAGCAATTAGGTAAAGAATGTCATAATTTAGGAGGATATTACGCCTAACCTTAATGAGTTCATTAAAATTAATTACTAATCAATATCAATCAAAGAATTTGTGAATTTGTGTACATATTATGATCAATGCAAACTATTATATATTCTCCTATCAGAAAGTAACAATAACAGAGTCATAAGTCTTGTGAACAATAACAGAGTCATAAGTCTTGTAAACAATAACAGAGTCATAAGTCTTGTGTCAAGAATTAGGATATTGAAAGGTTATGTTATCAGGGAAAAACAAATAATCAATTGTAATCCTGTTGCAGGGCTCGAAATAACAGCCGGTCATCACTGTGGAGGAGAGATTTTTCAGAGTATTTTCATCCAACTTTGCTGTTGACAGATTTAGTAATCTTCAGAAAGAACTAGAACATGAGAGGGGTAGTAGTGTCACAAAAGATATACAGTAGTGCTACATGAGAGGTGTAGTAATATCATAAGAGAGAAACATTAGTGTCATAAGAGATGAGTAATAGGATCCTAGGAGAGAAGGAATATTATTATTTAGTGCTTTCTGTTGAGAAAATCAAACATTTATCTTATAAATAAAAATATTCAGAGCATAAGGTGAATCCACAAAATTATTACTTATCCAACTCGAAACTAAATTATTCACAAACAGTCTTTTCTTTGTTGCATAGAAACCAATCAATTGGAATCTAGTTGCTTCACTTCACTTCAGTATTAAGTCAACATGATAGTTTGGATAATTTTAACGGATCATGAAACACAATGTCTTCAATTTCAATGAACTCTCAATTTTCTAATGTAAGCGATGTGGAAGTGAGACCTTGAAGTATATGACAAGCCTGAATATGACTGCCGAACACCACATGTGAAGGAGTGTTGTTTTAGTATAGTATTCAGCTGCAAAAACGCTCCTCCACAGGTGGTGTCCAGCAGTAATTTTGAAAATTATAGTGCATTTTATAATTAACTTCCTGGAACATTAAAAAGTAACTAGGTACAGGAAGGTTTTATGATGTCATTATGGTATACCCACAACAGTTAGTGGCTCTTAATCACTTTAATGAAGTTCAAAGGTGCGCACCACAAACCTATTAACATGTAATCGTTTAAAACGAAATAAAATTATTTTTACCAGGCCAAATTGAAAATACAACATAATAGGATAAAGAATATTGAGTCAACAATCTTATAATGGAAATAAAAGCAAGTAATCACTGTGGAGGAGGGATTTTTAGCATAGCTTCAAGCTTTATAGCTTGAAGTTATGCTCAAAAACCACTCCTCCACAGTGATTATTCACTGTAGACATTATAGAAATCAGAACATAAACATTCCAGCCATATAAACATCAATAATAAAGAGGATATCATAAAATTGATTGGTTTGCTAATGAGAAAAAAAAATTGAGGAAGCACGTTTCCATATAATAACAAGGAAAGACAAAACTAGAATTACGTCAAGAAATTCCCACATGTTCCACACGTCATTGTGTCTTTCTACCTACACGTCTATAAATTCCCATTGGAAACTTCTTCCTACCTACACGTCTATAATTTCCAATTGAAAACTTCTTCCTACCTACACGTCTATAAATTCCAATTGGAAACTACATTAGAAAGTACTTGACTATCAAAAATATTAATATCAAATCTATGATTAAAGGACACTGAAACAATGTTTGAAGTGAGATCAAATAGGATCAAATAATTAATTCTCACAAATCCTCCTCTATAATGATTATTTGCTTTTATTTCAAACACTGCTGAAATAATTTACAATCAGGATTGCGTCTTTACTGCGGACTTTGAATAAGTTCAAGCACACTGGGATGTTTATGCTTAGCACGTCGAAGTTAATCACCTCAGAGGAGAGATTTTTGAGCATAGCTTCAGGCTAGTAAGCCTAAAGCAATGCTCAAACATATCTCCTCTAAAGTAATTATTTCCTCTTATTATAAACACTGTATTAAGTTATTTCCATGTTTCACCTTTCTCGTTTATTCACAAAATACGGATAACAATTGGGTCATTTACACCAAAATAAAAATGCCAAAGGTTGTTCCATAACTCGACACGAGAAATATTTTTATTTTAGTCATTATGATAAAATGCTGTTTTCACTTAGAAAGTTATTACTCAAAACACTTTCTTTAGTATTAAGTTGCTATTGAACCAGATAACAAAAGGAACATCCTGTAGATTAATATATCCAGACATAATTATTACTAAGCCCACAACATTACAGTTGCATGACTTTATTTGGTAAGTATATTGAAATAAGTTTTTCAATGGTTGACTAAAGGGTACACTCACAGACATAGATGTTTCAAGATGAATTACTTTAATGCATCAGTCAACTATGAAACATATAAGTGTTTCCATGGTGTTTCAAATTGAAACACACGATGGTTCTTGTTGAGATATTAGATTAATATGATGTTTCTTTTTGAAGCATTAAATTATTTATTTTTCCTGATGCATTTTAATTTTTCAAAACAAAACATTTGGAATAGCTGCATTTTGGAGACATTTAAATGTTTCTTAATCTTTTGAAACGCTTTAGTGTTTTATATAATATTAAAACACTTTAGTGTTTCGAAAAATTATTAAAACACTTAATGTATTGTTCATGTGTTGAAAGATGTTGGCATGTGTTAAAAGATGTTTGCATGCGTTGAAAGATATTGGCATGCATTAAAAGTTGTCAGCATGTGTAATATGCAGTAAATATTAGCAAGAACAATTGCGCATACAACCACAACAGAAAGAACAAACATATGGACCTGATTGAATTTGATATAGATTATGTTGAATAATTTTTGCTGATAAGTGTCAAGGTCTTCTTAAGCTTGTCTTTCTTTTATGAAAACATTCAATATTCTTTTCATGAAAACCAGGCATTTATTTCCCAAAGTAGAACTTGTTACAATGCAATAACTTCTTCTTTTGTGCAGTAGCAAGTTCCATTTTGAGCAATAAATGCCTTCCTTCTTGGTCTGTAAGTCAGCATAGTTAACCGTACAAGTTTCTGAAACTTTCCTTTTATGAAACAATGAAAATGAGGCGTTTATTGCTCAAAGTAGAACTTGTTACAGTGCACTAACTTCTTCTTTTGTTTTCTTTTGTTTTCTTTTGAATAACAAACACCCTTCTTCTTGGTAACTGTTGTAAGTCTTAGAATAGTAACCATACACGAAGCTAAAGAATTTTACACCAGGATTTTAAAATTCTTTTAGTATATTTATCAGAGATGTTTTTGTAAATTAGTCAAAAAACAAAGATGTAATTATTTAGAATCAATTTGTTATTTCTCCAATTCTTAAGTGCATTAATTTGAAACATCTACAATCGTGTGCATAAATAATGGGAAAACGTGTGAATTTTAAAGGGTAATATAAACCACAAGTAAAAGATAAGTGCGGAAATTAACCTTGAGAAGTCCCCTGAGGTTTATCTCAGGGG
>JAULBZ010009324.1:0-10094 GCA_032360805.1 Neoturris breviconis | reverse complement strand
ATATTTTTTGCGTGTATTAATTAAAATTCGTTTTAGTCAGGTTAAGCTCTGATTTTATTTCTCCTTCCTCTTTCTTTCTTCAACACAATGAGTATTAATGGCAAGAATATAGAAACCGGTGCTGGGAGTGAAAGTAATTAATCTTTGCAGAGGAGTGATCTGTGGGTAAATTTCTCTTATTTCTGGCAATAAAAACTGTTGTAGTGTTGCTAATACAAACATTATTTGTATGTGCAGTTTACCATATAGACCTATTCATAAATACATGAAAATGAGACGTTGGCTGCTCAAGGTATATCTTGTTACAATGCAAACAACTTACTTTTTAGGCAGGCCGTGATATACTATGAAACAAACAGCATTCCTGCTGAGAGGTTCTAATCCAGCCTAGAACTCTTTACAGGTCGTTTAGAAAATTATGTAAGAACTTGGAACATTTTTCTCAAGAGTGGAAACCTATCCATTGTTATTCTATCCTTCAAAACGCTACCATAAATCATTGTTCGAATTAAACTATTCATATATAATGCATAAAACAATGCATTTGTTGCTCAAAGTGGAAACCTTTTGCAATGCAATAACTTTCTTGTCGTGTCCTTTCTTTTTGTGTCCGAAATGTAATAAGAATTTGCATACGTCATCATTTCATGCAGAATGAGAGTATTCAACCGTAGTACCCGTGAAAACCTGACTGAAAAGGCAAAAATGGAAATTTAGCTAGAACAATTAATTATATTGTTTTATTTGCTAATTATGAATGTTTTATCAACTATTACATAATAAAAGGCCGTTGTAAGGCATCATAGACCACAATAATACCGAATTTAGACAAAACAAAATCTGGTCCCGAAGACCAAAAGTGCTCCTGGGTCCGTTTCGACAAACCTTTTTGGAAAAAAAATTTAAGAAAAAAATTTCAAATACAATATCGTGAAAAGTCACCAAATGTAGGCCTAATATGGTTAGTGGATCAGAAGTTATACGGAAATTTAGAGGGTTGTGGTACAAGGTACAAGGTACCCTCGGGGTAAATAGGGTTAACTCTAACTTACAAGAGAGGGGATTTAGGAAGCTCGGTATACCGTAAATTGTAAAGGTTTTTTCTTCTAATTTTCATAAAATAAGCGTTTTTCATTTTTGGCCTGAATTCGGCCAAATAGATGTCTCGCAAAAGATTTTTATCATTTAAAATTGACCAAATTGTTTATAGGTCTCAGTTTATGATCGGTTCTGGTCGATTCTTGTTGGTTTCTGCTTGTTTTTGGTCGGTTCTACTCGGTTCTGGTGGGTTCGGGTGAGTTAACCTTTTAGTAATCCCGCTACAGTAAAATTGAAAGTTGCACGACACTACCCTATTGATCGCATATATTTTGACGTCACAAAAATTGAGGTGGGTTAATAAACTCCGAGTTTTGGCGTCATAAATAAAGTTTTATTTAACCCTATTCCAGTGGTCACGCGACGTCTTATCAACTTCTAAAGAATGTTTTTTGACGTCGCGACGCGAAAGAACGTATTTTCGACGGCAAGACGTCTTGGATTAGGCCTGGGTGCATAACTCATATACTTTGTATCATAACTTTTCAATGAACGATTAATATGCAACTATAAATTTAAGAGTTTCTATAATTTATCTTGAAACATTTTGAAAAAAAGTTTTATCCATAACCAGGGATGATGTTTCTCCTATAGCAACCAAATTTTGGACAGGTTTAAAGACAAACAAACTCGATGAATTTAGTCATTTTTAGTCTCTTTGATTTTAAAGCAAAAAGGAACATAATTCTAATGGCTTTAAGTCCTGCAAATTGCTGAGAGCACTTCTTTTTCATTAATTTAAGATATAGTTTTTGGGATCTTTTCGCAAGATTTGTTTTTGTGATCCTTATTTTCTTCACAACATTACCATGAGGTAACTAAAATTTAATGGAAAATTTGTGTTGTTTAGAACAAAGAGCACATTTTATCTCCCGCTGCAGTTACTTGTATTCTTCTCTTGAAAAAACCATTCAAGTTTGTAGCTGTTTGCTGAACATACCCCTGCATTTCCTTGCTGTTGAACCGAAAGAGGAAAGCTTATTACTAGTGGGTTGGAAAAACTTAATAAACGTTCCTCGTAATATTTATAGATGAATTAAAATATTAATCACTTGATCATAGTCGGCCTACAGTTTCCTGGCTAATGCCTCTACTGGTAAATATCCGTACGTTTCAAGCAGTGGTGTAATGAGGAACTTTGCCATACTCCCACCTGACATCTCCGGAGAGAACAGACTAGCTAACCAACACCTACGCGTACGTTTTTCTATGTACAGGTCTCGCCACCTAACGGACGCAAAACTGGTTGTCTGCATTGCACAGCACTTACAGACGCGATCACGGTACTTGCATCGAAATGCTAGCTTATTGCCTACATCATTTGCAGTTATCAAATTATTCCCAGGCGCTTTATTTTAAATCAGAAGTTAGTAACTTGATTGAGCAGATTGAATGATACACGGTATAGAGCAAGAATGCTGTTTTTTATGATGGTTGATACTAGTTTTTATCATAGATGTTTAAAGAATGAGACTAAAGATTAAATTCAGGTTGGAGGAAAGAAATGATACAAATACTAAAATATTCAATTTCTATGGTAAGAAATAATAAAAATTCTGAATGAAATTATTAGCATCTGCTGCTATTTTAAGAACTAGCTAATGTTCGAATGTTATCGTTTGAAAAGGTTTTTACAAAGAAAATTTATTTGCACAAACGCTAGAGAAATTTAAAAACAAAGTTATGTTCTTTCTTTTTCTTTTCTAGCGTTGTATTTGGATAGGAAAAACATTGCATTGCTAATAGAAATGGAAATCAAATACGTTGCTTTTCTGTTTTATTTCTCTATCTAGAACAAACCTGTTGGATCAATATTTAAGGTTTGCGAACCATGAGCGTGCCACTATGTTCGCAGGCAAAATTTTTAAGATAGGCAGGCAAGCTGGCAGAGGAATACAGGCAACAGGCAAAGACCAAACTGAGGAATAATAGGCATAGGAATTTAGATCGCCAGCAGAGGAAAAGCCTAGGATAGGCAAATATAGGCAGAAACAAGAGGGCAAAAAAAAGGCAACAGAGCCTGATATCATCGTGGGGCCATTTGGAAACATAGCTAGCAATAACAAGACATTATATCTACTTGACTTATGACATTAGTCGCGACAATTATCGAAGCCTATTGTTATTGATACAAACAGTCATTTTCAATATTGACGATCGCTAGGACATTAAATGCAGTAATCGACTGAAGTTAGTAATAACCCTATGATAGAAAAAGTTTTTAATATTTATTTTTTCGTTCAGGGCACGCCATAAGTGCCTTTTTAATGTACTACATATAATTGTTCTACATCATTCAACTGTGTCAGATTATATGTCATCTTTTGGAGAGGAAAAACATAGGAATTGTCAAATAGATTACTTGAGTGGAATTAAAATTGCCGATGTTTGTGACGTCATAATGAAGATAAACCATTAACGGGAAGTACGAGTCACAAGATCTCACGTAACCAAGTATGAAGATAAACATTTGCTATGATGACGTCATTGCATGGCTGCCATTATACAATCAAATATTACAACCTTTCCATAAACCTAAACCAAACGAATCCATAAATCTACATCATGTCATAAAAACCTATAATCCATATAACAATAACCATGCCAAACAAACGCTCATGCCATGCGATTATCCTATAAACCATAACCAATAAAAATCTATAATTACAAAAACCTAAATCATAACCAAACCATGCTAGAACTTACAAACCTAGATCATGCCAAAACCTTTAACCCATAGGTACCACAACCATGCCAAAAAACCATAGCCGGAAAAATGAGCAAAAAGGAAAAGAAATATATATTTACTTTCTTGGTCCGTAAAATAACATTTTTAATTTTTTAAAAAATTCCGGAAAAATCTGATTTGTAAAATATTACCTCAGACGGTGGACGGTGGACACGAACGGTGGTACGGTACGAGGTGGACGGCGGAACGAGACAGTAATCGAAGGATTTCCGGTTCGAATCTATTCCTGGTAGGATTCTTTTTATTTATTTTTTAAATCCCATCCAGAGTTCGAATCCCAGAACCCAGTATAATCTTTGCGTGTTTACACTGGTGCCATAAATTTCTATTTCGTCCGATTCCCGCTTTGTTTTAGAATTCATTAGACAGATTATTCTCTAATTGGTCGAAAGTTCGGCGTGCACGCTTGGAAGTTGAAATGTTTCAACTTTCAAGCGGAAAAAAAATGCCTGCGCAAAAATATGCGTTGAATGGGCTTTACTGGTGGTTTGCTAAACTGTAGCGGTAGTTTTAGCAGAACCGGCGATCCGCCACTTGAAGGAACCATGAAGATTCGGATATATAGTATCCTTTATAGTTCCTTCCATTATGGGAAATAAATACAGTTTAGATGAATTGGTATATTTGGTCTTGGTAACATGACGCTACTACCTATCGGATGTCGTGAAATAGATATACCAATTCCAACTTGCATTTATTTAAAACTCAACTCGTGGAATTGATATACCGACTTGTGGAATTAATTACAAACTGGTGATTTCCAACTCGTAACTCGCATTTTAAAATGTTAAAATCAACTCGTAACTCGTGATTTCCAACTCGTAACTCGTGATTTCCAACTCGTAACTCGCAACTCGTGGATAACTAATCCTTGCGTTTTATTCCTATTACACAATAAAAATTCAGCTGTATAATATATAGCATAGAAATTGATTAGCTACTAAAAGTTTATGTTCTGTTTACATCGAATCTACAAATATGTCTGCAGCAAATTTTAAATGTTCGACAGAAAAATATTTAAAAAATCGTGTCTAATATTTTCAGAAAGTCTAATATTAGTATCGTTTAGTATAGTGTCTCCAGCCGGTGCATAACAAAATTTCAATCAATAAGTTAGTTGCATAATTTCTTCAGAAAGGAAACAGTGTAAACCAACTTTTATGTTCAATTATGGTTAGACACGTTGTTTATTTCATTCATATCTAAAACCCCAAGATGAGCGAATGTTTTTTTTTCAAAGTCAGTATCGTCACAGAAAAGACGAAGGGATATTAAATCAACTCGATATGGAGGCCTAAAGATTTCTCTCTCCTCCATTACATCAAATTCAACTTTTACGGAGTTTTTTTATTTTCGTTCATAATACTGTGTGGGTAACTGCACGCAGAACAAAAACTGCGCTTTTCTTTAGTATATATTCGGTCTGCTTTATATTGGGACCATGTTAGATAAAATATATGACTTATTTATTGACTTTGCTTTTCAAAAATCGAATGTAAACAAACACGGACCATAGCGGGAGAGTGCTCTTTTAAAACATCTTAGGTAAGGCGCGCAATCCTCCCCAGCTTCCGCCCCACCCACCACCGCTTTTATTAGGATTACGGGTATTAAATATTGCATTTACAACTTTAAATTGAAGAGTACAGAGTCGTACCGAAAAAAACAATTCATTGCAAGTTCGTTGACAGAACACTCTTCTACGCAGGTTCCCAAAATTTTCGGGTATGAAATAATTATTGTATATGGGAAAATATTTCAAGTAGAGAAAAAGCAAAGGTTTTAACAGAAACACTGTACACACCACATGTAGTATGTGCCAATTATAATTCGCAATTCTTTTACAACTCGCTCCAATTACCTATCAAGAATTACTCAAGGATTCATTCTTTGAAAATAAAAGAATTCCTAGTTGCCTTTGTGATGCTTCGTATCTTGCCTTAGAACCAACACATGTTTTATACTGTCGTTTACTTAATGATGATGAGCATAATTTTGGGTGCCATATGTGAAATAGATCAGGATCAGGTGCTCTGATTACTTTTACACCTCTCTTTAAGAACCTAAAAATAGACGATTAAAATATCTGTGAGTGCTGTGAATAAAATACTTTGAAAAGAGCAGTTGGTAATTGGACATAGTTTGAAAGCGGAGCAAATCTTGGTTGATGCAATAATTTAGAATATCCATAATACAGTTTTAAAATATAGTCAATTTATCTGGATGTACGTATGCTTAGCCTGAGATCCAGTCTCAGTAGTCCATCTAACAGGGAAACGTTCACATTGAACCAGCGGGCATCTTACAGCTGTGCACATACACACTTTATTAATTATGATAATTTTCCTGTTCTTTTCCTTTATGTTAGAACTCAAGGAGTCTCTTTTTTTAATGCGAGACAACCCGGTCCTCAATAAAACTATTCCTTCCACTCCGTTGTATCTCTACAATTAATATGCACGGGTAAACTTGCATATATCCTTTTGTTTTTATATGTTATAATTCTAGTAATTACTTGCAACGTAACTAAATAATAAATATGCTTTACGCTTTTTATAAAACGTTAGTTTACTTTGTAAAAGTTTGACTTGAAGATAAACACTGTGGCGTTCGAAACGTCGTCAATAAATATTGAATTTGTCATCATAGCCTATTTATGCAAAACTCTAAACTCTTGCAATAAATGGTAGTTACTCTGTATGAAACAATTTTTTACATAAAAATTATATTATATTAGGGACGTTACAAGCAAAAAAATTTTGTTGCCCCTGGACCAATCCATATATAAACGCTGGCCTAAAATTTCAAGTTAATTAAGTTTGCCGTTTGAAAATTATGGACAAAGATCTCCCACTAAAGGATTTAAGGTTTATGAGAGAAAACTCGTGTAAAAAACCAAAGACGGGGGATTTTCAACCTTTTGCATCGTTAAAAAAAAATTACCAAGCTTAACAGTTAATTAAAAAATCACACATTAATAGCGTATATTTTATGAAACAAATGTATCTATGCAAATAACCATGATGAAAACATTTTATTTCATTCAAATAGTCAAATTTGTGTACACCCGGATTTCACTAAAACCATGTTTGTGCCATTTTGTATGTTCAGAAATGAATATGTAATACCCATCGTAAATTCCCTCCGAAAAACCATAACACATTTCCTGGAAATAAAAAGAGCAATGCAAAGTTTCAAAAATCTCTCTCGGTAGGGAATTTTTGTGGCGTCAAATTCTATCAATGGAATGTCTTCTTTTGGCCTCACAGCGAATTATTCGCCTGTTAAAAATCAACCATAAAAGGTGTGTTTAATCTTTATCTAAAGAAATCCAGAGGATCATATTTACTTGAATTAGATCACTTTCGAATAACCACCCTGTACTTATAAAGCTTGTTCGAATTATACATCTGTATACAGACTAAATAGGAAATTGGATTTGTAGTTCCTGTCAATCTTCTACTTCCTGTTTATAGAAATAGTAACTGGAAATATAGCTCTGTGGGCAAATATTTGTTCAAAGTCTGCCTAGAGCAATGTCGGACGACGTTGTTCTATTATCTTTACTGCGAACTCTGAACGAACTAGTTTTTTGCCCACTGAAGATTTCTTAAAATTTGCTAATTTTGGACTAAGGAATGTCTTGGTTATACTGTTGGTTGAACTTATACTAATTTGTTTTCTTTCCTAACCGATAAATCCAGTCCAATGTCCGAAATTAGAATAAATAATCACTCGTACCTTTGGTATAAACTAACATCTTCACCACCCCATCCATTGATCTTTAAATTAAATCCACGTACTTTCATGTAGTCTGGTTTGTAAACACACAACATCCCATAACCCAATGGTCTCCAGGTGCCGGTATTCTCTGATATATTGAAACGCTCAGCATCAGTGTATGATTTATTTACTATGCTTGGGTTGTATAAGCTATATACAATAGGCATATAAACAGATTGACCAAGTTTCGTGTTTTGTCTGCACCTATTCAAAAATGCATGATTAAATTTGATGTCGACGTCACATAGAAACATGAGGACGTTCTGATATCCATTCCAACGATTAATACCATCATGCAATGCGCGACCTCTATTAAACGGCAGGTCTTTTTTTAGTATATCATAGTTCTTGAAATTATTTCTTTTGCTAAAATCTTTTATGGTGTTTTTGATTTCGTTACTAGAATCCGTTCCGTATATTATCACAGTAAGGTAGATATTTTCCCGATGTATTTGAATTGCAGTTCGGATATTTTTCAAGAAGTTATTCAAACGATCAGTTCGTCCAGAGATAGGAATAATTATATTGATTAATTCTAAATTTTTTAACGTTTGTTCTGAAATCGAATCTGATAATATATGAGGACCATATGGTTTCATTACGTTCACTGAAAACGTTCGAGTTTTATTATATAAGAACGTAAATTTATACTCGGCTCCACGCAACTCGCCGTAATGAACAAGTCCCTCATTCATCTCAAAATAAGTTCTACTGAGTTTCGAATCTTTTAAAAGCTCTTGTAAACCTATATTTACAGCTTTTGCAAAATCGATGTTACGATGATAGCTCTTTGATTTGAATTTTTGTTTTGGGAGTACTCTATTTAAAGGAAAAGTCTCATAGAAATATCCATTTGAGTATGTTTGATAGAGAGAGTGTTTTTCTTGCTTTTTTGTCAAATTCTCAGTTTCTTTTCGAAACTGTTCACTGCAATTCAAAGCAGCGAACTTTCGTTTCTCTTGCTCCGCATATTCATACATCTTTTCAGTAATATTTAATTGCCGATACGCCGCAACTTGATCTCGTAAATCTTGTGTAGTCTCCATATAAACTCGTAATATATCTGTCATTCTTTTTAATGCTATGCAACATGGACGTGCGACTCGATCAACTTTATCTTTCATATTTTCAAGAAATTCTGGGTGATCGCTTTCCGCGTTTGAAAATCCAACTCGACCAATCAAATGATCACTTTGCTGATTTGTTATATTTGTGATCTTTGGAACGACAACTTCAGTTAAGTTATATAAAGTGCCTCTCAGTACAGCATTAGTCTCATTTGCTTCCTGGAGCTGTGCTCGTAATTTCATAATAACTTTGCCTCGATAATTCAATAATTTATCTTTATCTCTTATTTCTCTCTGTAATTCTCTAAGCATTCTTTTATTTAATTCACAATGCCAACTTGAATAAGAAGGTAAATCTGCAAGAGACCGTGCTGCTTTAGCGTGAATATTCGACGACATATATCCATATCTTATCACTTGGAAAACAACAAATATTAGCATTGAAGTGAATATCATCTTTGCAAGAAAACATGGTGTACCACTAGTTCTCAGTTTACAACACAATAATTTGCGCATTTAAATAATTTTATGATAATCTACTGCGAGAGTTAAATATCTCCTCGCAGATTTAAATATTCAAGTAATAATACCACATCATAACAAACTATAAGTAAAATTCAAATCTTAAAAGCCGCTATTCTCAACTAAACAGTTCTTACTCACATTCAGAGGATTTGCGCACTCACTGACTTCAAAACGTCAAATATACTCATAATCTGCACAGATACAACTTCGTCCCCAGTACGCATTCCAGACATTATTAACAGATTCGTTCTCAGCCTTTTTGAACTGAGTAAACCCGCACTGTACTAATCCGAGATTTCGCCCGTAGTTAGAAATTTTTCATATAATCAACCCCTTTTTGTAGTAAAATAAATAATACTATTTCTTGATATATTTGTACAATCCATAAGTAACAAGCACTTAAAATTGTTTATGCGTTTGTTTATACGTTTATGTATCAATTAAATTTATCAACATAACACATTTTTGAGAACTCATTTCGGGTAGACTTCATTTCGGGCGATATGAAACTTAGCAAGTCAAACAGCACGAAAATTTGAATTGTTTCGAGAGCCTGGGTACTAGGTTGCTAGAAACAATAACATTTGTTGAGAGCCTAAGCCTTAAATCTACTATTGATCTCTAGAGTATTTCCGAGGTCGTTTTAATTAGTTACATTTTACTTGTGGTGTATATTGAAATTCGTCTCATATTCTATTTGAGAGATTGTAGATCAGCGCCTATAATTTAGGCAGCCTTTACATGGAGTTTCATTTCGTCCGAAATGAGATTTTTATCATTTCTGTCTCTGGTCTTGTGTTTACATGCTGAGGGCGAAATGAAATTCATTTCGGGTATAATTTCATTTCGGTCAAAATGACCGAAATGAAATT
>JAULBZ010009323.1:0-10094 GCA_032360805.1 Neoturris breviconis | reverse complement strand
AATCTCAAACGACAGATTATAACGTAAAGAAATAAAATGAATGACGGAAGCAAAGAGACGGGAATCCTTGGCTAAGCAATACGAGGAAACCCTGCAGAAATCTAAGTACAAAGCACAAAACTGAAGCACATCACTCCAAAAACGGACAAGACCAGTAGAAAACGTAAAAGAAACATCATCTGTTGTATGTGTTTTATTCATAAAAGTTAACACAAGGTGTAATTGTAAATTACATTCTTTAATTGAAAAAACCCCTTCCTGTTCTGTCTCTTATTATAATTATAATTATAATTAATGTTATATAAACTTATGAACTTAACATTATATGTATAATAAACTTTTGTAGACCCTTTGTACTTTTTTAAGGTTCACATTATACTTTTCCCAAAACCAAATCAGAGACTTCAAGTCCTAAAATTCTGAAAATAAAAAAAGTCTCTTTATCATTTTATATCTCCAAAAATTGAGGAAAAGGGTCTATATAAAGTGTCACTCCTAATACAGTCTGTTTTAAGAAGTGCCACATGGCACTAAAACAAAGATATACAGTACTTTTGAAATTAATTGAGTGACAACATATCATTCTACACATGCTGACAATACATAATTCAAATTACCAGGGAACTGGCTTACCAGAAATATCCTTTACTACTAAGACGTAAATAATGAAATTCAACACACATCACTGGTCAGAATAAGAGATAATCACTGAGGAGTAATTTTTGAGCATTCCTAGCCTGAAGCAGTGCTCAAATATTCTCTCTTCCACAGTGATTGCTTACTCTTATTTTTGACCACTGACACTACTGTATTGGTTTGATGTAAAACAATAAAAGAAAATCCAACATATAACGAATAAAGGCATCTAGCTACAAACAACACCAGATCTCATGAAATTGTGAATAAAATTCGGCAAAACTTGGCAATGTAAAATATTCCATCTGATTCCACAAATCTAGTGTTATTTTGAGTAATCAAAGTTAGGATTTTTTAAATAACACTATCTACATTATACTAGAATTGATAACTCCTATAAACAAATAATAATTGTGGAGGTGTGATTTTTGAGCATAGCTTCAGACTATAAAGCCGGAATCTATACTCAATAATTACTCCTCCATAGTGATTATTTGTTCCTATTTCGAAAAGTGTATGTAAATTCTTCTCAACTTGAAATAGCCAAATATACGTATAACTTCAAATTTTTTTTAAATTAAATATCGAAACCAACATTAATCATTATACTGTTTCAAAATCACAAAATATAATTTAGCTACGTACTCTTTACTAAGTTACTATGGAGGAGTGGTATCTTATGATACTTTTGTATAGTTGTAGTCTGAATCTATGCTTAAAAATCACTATTCCACAGAGATTAATTTCTCTTTAATTTGAGTAGTGAATTTTTTTTATCTATATCAATCATTAGATAAAGAGAAAACTTTCATAATCTCAATAACTGTGATGACGTTTAAAAACCACTTCTTAATGTCATCGTCATAATGACTGTTTAGAATAGATTAATGTGTAATTCCATTTTATTAATTAATGAGTTAATGAGTTGCCATAAGTGAGATAAACGTTTCATTTCCTTAGACAAATAATTTATCACACAATTCTATCAAACAATGCCAAATTACGTCAGAAATCAAGCTATTATGACATCAGACACCTGGTTTTTATTACAAAATTAGAACAGAAACTTCACTTTCAAATAACCACAAAGACCTGGTTAAAATATGAAAGAAATGTCTCTATATGTAGATTATAAATACAAAATATTTTCTTGGACAAGAAATAAACTAGAAATATCTTGGCTAAATCTCTTGACAATAAGGTAAAAACAATTTATATACGAAATTGCCAAACATCATGTAATAAACACCACACAAACTTGAATATTTACTTCAAAGCTGAAAACTACTCATAAAACACTCCTACACACTCATAAAACACTCCTACAGTTATGTTCAGGCTTTCCAATCAATGATTGGACAACTTTAACTTTACTCTGTATCAATTTGTTATCATTGCTGTTTGTTCATTTCTGTTTGAGGCAATCCAATGCATGGAGTGGAATACAATAAAGCAGGCTATCAAAAATAATGAATCGACCAATCAATGGCTGACATCATTGGTCGAAATAAGAGCAAATATTCACTGTGGAGAAGTAAGTTTTGAGCATAGCCCTCCTCCACAGTAATTATTTACTCTTACTGCGACCAATGGAATATTGGCTTTTCTTCATAAGTAACGGACCACTCAATTGTAACATAATCACCTTTGATCAATACTATACAATGTTTTACAGTAGAAACCAGGTATAAATATCAAAAGTTAATTCATAATGACTATCTAGGTGTAAACAACGAACAAAACAAACATTATAGCTACGTCAACAAGAAACAAACAAACAAGGAACAAACAGACGTATTATAAACAAGATAACTGTCTTGATAATACTTAATCACCTGTAATTAGCTACATAAATAGTAAGAAGCCATCTCCAATATTCGTTTCACAAATCAGATATTTTAAAGAAGTCAAAATCAATAAATTTGAGAAAAATTAATCTACAATGAAGAGTGTTAAGTCAACAATCAAAAGCAAGATCGTTGATTCAGCACTCTTCTGCTGAGTCCCTAAAAAGTCACCACAGTCCTACTAGTCCTAAAAATAATCATTTAAACTTCTACATCCTACATGTTAGCATTTAATAGAATTAATGAGGGAAAATAAAAAGCTTAATAACCGAGAATAAAAGAACCCATAGTGTGTATCTATAAATTGAGTGTTAAAGTATTTTTTTCTATTTTTATAGAATTATGGCAAAAAGCTCTGTCAAATTATTTTTTTATAAGCTCTAGCTATTAATGGTAAATTAGATCTAATCCATTATAAATGCAGATAATGTCAAGACGATTATAAATTGTATGTTCTAAGAACTTAAAAGCATCAAACCAAATTGAAACAATTCTGTAATAATATGACACCTTTTCAAGTCTGAATATAAGGAACAGGCATTATCAGCTTTGCAGCACAAAAACTGTACTAAAAAACACTCCTCTACAGGTGATGTGTGACAATTATTGAGACTTGATGTATGTACCATTATAACTAGCAGTAGTTTACACTATGTGCCCACGTCGGTTAACCAATGTTTAGAACTACGGATGTTTCAGCTTTTTTTAAGATCATTTCCTGTGTAGTAACTGTTTGCACTGGTTGCCAGCAAATACGAACGTTTCTATGCGCCAAGAGTTTTGCTACAAATATCTGATCCATAGGGTGAAGAAATGCAAATTGCTGGAAAGAAGGGGGTTAAGACTGGAGTCGCTTTCGGAAAATATTATCGGTATATTTCGGGGATAACGTAATTTACTTTGATTTTCCATTCGTTTGCCATAGTTTTAATTGACCCTTCTACATTGTTAGGTGAGACTTTTCTAAAAACGCAAAACAGAGGGTGAAATTTGTCTGCCATCTTTAATTTTTTTTTTAGCAATGCGATTTTACTTTCCAAACTGGTAAAAAAAAAGAACTGAAAAAAATATACATATTTTTGCGGGGAGTAATGAGCGTGGGCAATAAGTGTTTGAAAAAAGAGCAAATAATCACTGTGGAGGAGGAGGCTTTCTATCCTGATGCAATGCTTAAAAATCACTCCTCTAAAGTGATTATTTGCTCTTATTTTAAACAGTGAGATATATAAATAAACCATAAAATATGAACTGCTTATTCTCTACAAGTTATCCTAAAAACTTATTTCATATAGTTCTATGACTGTGACCAATCTTCTTCTTAATTGAGTAATTTCTTTGTATATACACCGGGTCAAGTATCATCATAAATTTTCAAAGAGGAAAGTTTGTTTATTTATAAATAATATATACAATTTCAATGACTATGTGAATGTTTCCAATGTATTATTTTAAGTTTTAAGTAGAATAATATCATGACTCTGTGACCTAAATACATCAGAAAATAAGAGACCAAATTCATCTTATGTGTACAGCCAAAGCCCTTATAATTGAACTAAAATTGAACATTATAAAATCCATTCCTAGGGGAAGTGCCGAATCAATGATCTTGCAATTGATTGGTTTCTTTGTACCAAAGAACACTCTTCTTTGTAGATTAATTTTTCTCAAATTTATCGATTTTGAATACTTTAAAGCTGCTAAAATAACTGCTTATTGAAAAGAATTTTGGAGATGGCTCCTAAGAAGATGTTGTACAATGCTGTAACATAAAAAAGTCTCAAATCAATGAAAACATCATCAGTAAAGAGCATCATTGTGGAGGAGCAATTTTTAAACAGTGATTATTTTCTCTTATACTTTAAGTGTTCGACTTTTACCTTACCCATGTGATATCAATGCTACAGTTGCATAAAATATCTATAAGAAAGGTCAGTGGTAGACATAAAGAGCAAATAATCACTGTGGGGGAGGGGAGAGTGATTTTTGAGCATAACTTCAGGCAATAAAGCCTTAAGCTGTGTATGTTCAAAAATCCAACGAGTGAATCTGCAGTGATTATTCACTCTTATATCAACAAACATAAATATAACTGCCAGATATCACCTTTAGAGGAGTGTTTTTTGAGTATAGTGTTCAGCTTAATCCACAACAGGTGATGTCTGGCAGTTATATTCAGGCTTGTTCAACCATTGAAGTTCTCTTGAAATTATATCTTACAGAGTCAAGATCCTTACAATTTATTGGTTTATTAGCAATGAGAACAAACCTGTTAAAATACAACTTATCTGCACTCTTCTTCAACAGTTTTCTTCAAACCTAATCAACTTTTATTTACATGTACTAAAACAGAGCAGTATTTCAAACGCACCAATCCCATTCTATGTGAAATGAGATACATACACATATTAATTTTTATGTGAATGAAAATCATTTTACTCGAAAAATATAAACCTTAAAAATCAAACAAAAAAAATTGAGGCAAAGTTTTAACCTAGATTAAACTTGACAATAGACAACAGAACTGTTTGTTTACTTATCAGTGACTGCGATGATTTTACATAATAAAGATTCTATTGACACTGCATATTTCTTGTTATCTTCAAAGGTACACACACAGTTCATTGTATTTGCTTAACAGAAACCTCTAAAACTCAACGGTCTCTATGAAAACAGGAAATAACCGAGTTATACTATACAAAATACTATACTTTACAAAAACTTCTTAGACAGGAAAATGAACTGAAAAATGAAAACAAAAAAATAATTTCAGGTTTCGTTAGTCAATAAATCCCATAAAAAAATAATGGGGTCAAAAAGGACATTATTCATGCAAAAGGGTATGTGGAAATTAAAGATAAAATTCTAGGGGATAGATTTTAGCTGTTATCTGAAGTGAGAGTAAATAATCACTGACAAAATTACATTTTTAGTTCAATGTACAGTGTGCAAATAATTGGGGACATGAAAACTATTAAGGGGGACGAACAATATTAAGGGTATTAACTCTTCCCATTAAATAAAACTTGTTGAAACTAAAATCTCGAAATTCAAATAAGAAAATTGCAAAAAAGTATTCCAAAAACACTATAACAACGACATCACCATACTGCAATAGATTTTACTTTGTTTAATTAGGAATAAAAACAAAGGCATTCATTTTCTGTCTCCATCATGCCAGCCATATCTCTATAAGTGGGATACGTCTCTAGCACAATACTCATGCAAAAATAAGTCAAGTATACATATATCTGAAAATAATAGTGATATCTCAGAGTTCAAATTAAGAATAAACAATCATTGTGGAAGAGGCATTTTTGAGCATAGCTTCAGGCTTTATAATCTGAAGCTATGCTGATTATTCACTTTTATTGTAAGCACTGATGGATACACAGTGATATTTGCTTAAAAACATTCTTTATCTGCAATAAATTATTAATACCTTATTTGTCTTGTATAATTGATGAGTCAAAAGAACTGAAGATTCAGCATTGTTAGTTTCACTTCCACATGTAACACCAGAAAAATAGATTTTACTTTCTTTGTGATATAAACTTACACATAACCACATTATAAAATGATAGTAATTAGAAAATGATAGACATTATAAAATAATAATTTCTTATCATGTATCGATTAAGTTTCTTATAATAGAATCACTACTACTGTTGATTTCATCATATCTAATAAACTTAATACATTGAAGCAAGCATCACGACAATGGTTGGACATCACCTGTGGTGATGTTTGTGACTTTTAAGCTGTTTTCAGCTTCGTTGTACTCTAATTTGAGGCTTGTTGAAGATCATTGACATGTCAAGCCACAAACTTTTAACTGTCAGTAACAAGAATTTATAATCATATGCTGACTAATTTATTTAATTGTTATCTATATATAGAACTGGGAATTTCTCCAAAATTCGTTCACAATGGAAAAAGGCTAAATCAACGATCTTGCAATTGATTGGTTTGTTCGTACCGAAAAAACCAATCAACTGCAGGCTCATTGACTAACACTCTTCATCGTAGCCATATTTTTCTTAAAATTTATTGATTTTGACTTTTTAAAACTGCTAAAATATCTGCTTTTTGAAACAAATTTTGTAGATGATGTCTAAGATTATCGTAGTCAGAACCCAGTGAGCAAAAACTTGTTCAAAGTCTGCAGCAAAGATCTTCAAAATCTTTAACATTGTTCTAGTGTCTTTACTGCAGACTTTGAATATGTTTTTGTGCACTGAGAATAAAAATGTATTTTCTTGTAAGCTATGCAATTCAAGCCTGCATATAACTGCTGGACATCACCTGTGGATGAGTGTTTTTTGAGTATAGTGTTCAGCTGAAAAGCTGAACACTATATTCAAAAAACACTTCACCACAGGTGATGTCTGGCAGTTATATTCAGGTTTGTAATTAATATGCTCTTAAATATATAATCCTTAATCATTATTCCTGCAATAAAAACATAGACAATCTTAATGTTAATAACAGGTATGGTAACACATTATGGTAATTGTTTGATTTACAAAGATGAGTATGGAGTCCAAAAACTTGGAAAACTTGGTGTTTTTTTATATCAAAGAAACCAAATATACATTGCAATATCGTCGTCCTACACCCCCTGCATGGTTTATTTTTTTTTCACTCATCAAATATATTTTCAAAAATATCAAACAAACAAAATTTTGAGTTGGTCCGTAACATCCTTGTTAAAGGATTGACTCAGCAATGTAAAGATACAATCAACGGATTAGTACAATCAGATTGGTAAAGACACAAATTTGCAAACAACATATTGGTACCATTGAACACAATTCTTTACAAGCTTGTCGACATAACAGTCTACCCAGTGGGCAAAAATATGTTTAAAATATGCAGTAAAGACGCTAAAACAATATCATTCTAGCCTGTTTATTATGAAATTTTTGACCACTGAGTACTTTGATCAGATATTTTTTAAAGTATTAAAAAAACTACTTTTAGCGTTCGAAAAGCAAATAATCACTGTGGAGGAAATATTTGACCATAACTTTAGGCTGCACTAAAAAATCTCTCCTCCACAATAATTCTTTACCCCTATTTCAAACACTCGCATTTGGCACAAAACTTGAAGTTGATCCCTAACCGTTATGTCAAACCTGAATATTACTACTGGATATCACATGTGGAGGAGTGTTCTTTGTGGAGGAGTGTTCTTTTTGAATGGTGTTCAGCTTATACTAAAAAACACTCCTCCACAAGTGATATCCGGCCGCTATATTCAGTTGCTTAATAAAAGAGCAATAAGCCCTGTGGAGGAGTGATTTTTGAGTATAGCTTCCGACTTTATAGCATGAAGAAGCTATCCTCAAAAATACCTCCTCCACAGTGATTATTTGCTTTTGGAACACTGAAAGTAGTTTTTTTAATAATTTAAAAAAACTTTGTTAACCGATATATTGATTTCTTCAAAAGGAAGCAACCACTTTATGACAACTGCATTAGTTTTGTTCTCTGATACTATATATTTAGGGTGGTTTCTAAATCACACGGACATCACTTGTGGAGGAGTGTTTTTTTAGGATACTAAAAACACTCCTCCACTGGCAATGTCCCGCAGTTATATTCAACCTTGATCCTCAATATATAATTGCTGTAAATTTTAACTTCAATCCTTATGGAACAGCTGAACACAAAGATGTATTAATAGGAAAAATCAAAATATTTTGCAATTAGTGTTAACCAAAATGAAAACAATCTAATTCGCCTATAGAGTCTTGCAGATTTTTTTATTTAAAACTTATTAAACATTTCAAAACCTAATTAAAAAACATGTCAATAGAGGCGTTACCTAAAATAAGAACAGTAACAACAGCATATGTGAGCAGTGGTTTAATTAACAGTAAATGATCACTGTGGAGAAGGGATTGTTGAGCATAGCTTCAGACTTTGTAGCTATGCTTAAATATCACTCCTCCCCAGTGATTATTTACTAATTTTCTACCACTATGTTGAGCGATGTTTAAGCATAGCTTCAGGCACTTGGAGACTAAAGCAGGGAAACTAAGACTACTACTAAGATACTGTAGATAATGATTTTCTCTAACCAAATAATATTTCTAGGCTAAGTATTGTATTTATAATACAATTATAAAAATAGGTAATAAAAAGAATAAAAATAAAAAACAACGGTCGAAATAAGAGTAAATACTCACCATGGAGAATGGGTTTTCGAACATAGATTCAGGCTTTTGTAGCCTAAAGCTATGCTCAATCCAAGGAATGGTATTAAAACTAGCCTGCCAAACTGAATGAAAATTTAACATAGAACATAAAATATGATTTGCATAGACACATTAAATATCATTGTGTTCCACACTTGAAAAATCCCTTTTTTGTTGATACTCGGTCCTGGGTCGACGAAATCAAAAAGAAAATTGGCCAGCAGTCTCATAATATGGTCTAGAATGTCAATACCAAATTTCAGGATGGCATCATGCCTCTTCAGTCCATCGGACTGAAAATGCAATTTGGACCCTTTTTACGCGAAACTCAGACTAGAATGAACAAAATCTAAAAAGTTGGTTGGCCTTACAAAATATCGCCTTAAATGCTGGAACCAAATTTTATAATAGTAACATAACAGGAATGTGGTCTAAAAATAATATAAGTGGGCTACTGCCACTGCCTCATAACTTGTTTAAAACTTTTTCTAAGTCAGCTATCTAACTTTTGCCTCAATAATTGGGTGAATGTGGTAATCTTTGTATAGTAATCAAATGTTTGAAAGTATCCACTTTTGAAAATTCCCATTTTTGCCAATACTAGGTCCCAAAATTTGGCCAGCAGTCTCATAATATTGACTAGAATGCAGACACTAACTTAGTAACAACCTGGAATTGGTAGCATTTTTAGAAACATCATGGAGTTTTCACCAAGATTAGGGCCTGAACATGGTCCATTAACTTTGTTTGGCAGGCTAAAAACCATTTCGACCACTGATTTAATACTGTAATGCCTCGATTAAGTGCCCAGGCACTTATTTAATGCTCAACATTTTTTATGGGGTGCACTTATTCGAGAGAGGTGCTTAATCGAAAGGGCGCTTAATTGAAGGGGCGCTTAATTCAAATGCAACATTTTAACCTTTACTCATTTTTATATTGTACTAAATGACAACATATAACAATAAACGCCAATCAATTTCTCCATTTTCATTCAGCAGGACGAGAAAAAAACTTAATGATATCGAATCGAAACAAAAAAAATTGGTAGAAAGGTATCAGATAATAAATAATAGAAATGGAAAGAATGAAATTGGGTTGTAAAAATTTGAATAAACACCTCGTACACTTATATATTTTGTCACATTTCAGAGGGGAGGAGGGAGATGCTTATATAAGGAAGGCACTTATTAATATTCTGGCACTTAATCAAGGCATTGCAGTAGGAGTAGTGAGCGAACCATCTTGCAAATACTTGACTTCTTCAGAAACAACAAAGAGGTTAAGTTTGTTGATAAATATCCAGTCATACTCTTCTTCCTATGTCCTATGTATCAGGGCTTGAAATAACAGCCGGTCATCACTGTGGAGGAGAGATTTTTCAGAATATTTTCAGCCAAGTTGGCTGAAA
>JAULBZ010009322.1:0-10095 GCA_032360805.1 Neoturris breviconis | reverse complement strand
GGGCGCTTAATTGAGGCATGGTAATCATTGTGCATGAGTGCTTATTGAGCATAGCTTCTGGCTACAAAGCCTGAAGCAATGCTCAAAAATCCCTCATCCACGGTAATTATTTACTCTTACTTTGAGCATTGATAATAAGAAGAATAAGAGTTAAACTTCTGTTAATCCAAGCCATAGAATAACTGTCAGAAAACACCTCTGGAAGAGTGTTTTTTAGTATAGAGTCTAGTTTTCAGATTTGCAGCTGAAAATGTTACTTAAAAATCACTCCTCCACAGATGATGTCTAACAGTCATTTTGAGGCCTGTGGAACTTATTATATCGCAACATAGTAATTTGTTTGAAGAATGTTGAATATGGTCTAGTTTGTTTCTCTTCAGACAATTTAGTTTGTCAGGGTTTATAATAACTGTTGGTCATCCCTGTGCAGGAGAAAATATTTCAAAATATTTTTCCGCCAAATTATGAAAAATCTCTCTTCCCCAGTGATGACCAGCAGCAGTTTATTTCTTGTCCCCTGCCATGTCACCCATACAAGCCTCAAAATCATCCTCGAAACTTTTCACAAAATCTTGTGGCGAATTTGTTCGTGATAGATGAATAAAGCTAAAATCATCTTCTAGAATACTTAAGCGAGCTGATACACTCATCTTCTTCACTGTAAGTCTTGGCGATAAAGGAAAATGATATACAGTTGGATTCGTAGTACCAGGTGTTGCCACAAGGTAGTTCGTAGCAATATTAGGTAGACTTGATTGCCTACGTAATGGTTTCTTCTTTGTGTTTTCGCATACTATAGTATTAGCACGTGGTTTTTCTTGCTGTCTGTCAACATTGTTTACAGATTTTGTGAAATCACTAATTTGTATGTTATGAAGTCCTTCAGGAAGTTTTTTTTCGTTTGTAAGTGGTGTATCTGCAGGATATGTATTTTGTTCAGTCTTAGAGAATTTATTCGTAGCATGACGAAATGATTTCTCTTTAATAATTACTGGTTCCAGTGTCTTTTTTTTCCTGTTTTCTTCAGTAGTACGTTTGTATTCGTTTTCTGATCTTTTTTCCTGTCGTAATCTTTTATGTAATTCAGTTGGAGACTCTGGAAATGCTTGAATTCTTATTGAACCATTCTTCATTGTCCCTGCTTGTTTTGCCACATCAGCGTTATTACAACAGTATTTCAGTTGTAACATTGCAGTTGAATTGTCATCTGTTTCTTTTATCAACTGCACTATATTTCTCATGCATTTCATATGGATATTCTCATGGTATACTATAGTTTTTGAAAATAAAGATCGCAACGCTTGCTCTAAGGTAACTATTGTTGCAAGATATTGATTCCTCTCACGAAAATCAGCCATTCTTGAACGATCTACTATTTCTGTTTCCGAGAATACCTTTGGAAGTGTATATGGTAATGCATATCCAATTTCACGAATGGCAATAACAGGAATTTCATGTGCTATAGCCATGCCTAGTAAACTTAAGCAGTTTGTGTTTTTCAAAGTTTCGGATTCCATTAAAAATATGAAGACTTTAGAGTAAATTATTCCAAAACAGTCATCAACAAAGTTCTGATTGTTACTGTTTGTTTTTACGAAACAATGTTTTGTTAAGTCATTTAGCAGTGATGATTTCATTTTGCTTGATGTTGTGCCACAGAGAAAAATTAATGATGGTTTCGTTGGTTGCGAATCATTTAAGTCTTTTGTAATCTTCGACATTTTTAACAATATTAATTTCAAACTAAAATAAAAATTAAAACGGTTAGGAGGTGAGAGCAGTGGTCGAAATAAGAGTGAAAAATTACCGTGGCGGTGTTTTTTTTTAGTACAGCTTCAGAGTATGTAACCTGAAGCTATACTAAAAAAGTCCTCTTCCACAGTGATTGAATAACATTCTTATTTTGACCACTGAAGAGTTGAATAGAACAGAAAAGAGCAAAGTTTTTTTAATGTTTAATTTTTAATGTAAACATCAATTATTACAACTGTATGTATACAATAAAAAATGATAATGTGTTACTCTGGATTAAAACAAAACATGTGTTATACTTCTCCTTTACAATTCAACATGTTCTTATCGCAAAACCACATTTTGGTTTCAAGTTCAATCTTTAAAACAACTGCCGGAAATCAGCTGAAAACTGTACTAAAAAAACACTCCTCCACAGGTGATGTCCGACCGTTATCTTCCTCCACAGTGATGATTTTTTCTTTGAATTTTGATAATATCGCCCCCTTTAGTATAAATGTTAAACAAAAGTTTGTATGATAAAATCTACAGGAGGTATGACCATTACAAAAAAAATAAAGCAACAATTTTTTCTCTCGCTATTTTAAGTGGTTTAAATAGAAATGTATGATGTATACTAAACTTAAAACCAAAGTGTTAGATATGTGTTGAAATAACAGCAAAATAATCACTACAGAGGAGGGATAACATAGGTCCCAAGCTCAATAAAGTTGAATATAATATGAACAATTAAAAGTCTAATGTTCAATGTTCTATGCTTTCTATATCACTTGATATGCAGGACAAAAGTTTTAGAAATTAACTATAAAAAAAATGGTGTGTAAAATAGTTTTAAAATCTATTCCTCTGTGAAGCATTGATTGAAATAAGTGCAAATTATTGCTACAGAGAAGTGATTTTGAGCATAGCTTCCGGCTAAGAAGCCTGAAACTATACTCCACAGTGATTATTTACACTTATTTCAACCACTGCAAAGTCACGGTTTCTGATCCTCAGATTTTAAATTCTTAAAATCACACATTAAAACCACTCTATGTAGCTTATTATGGTTAAAACAAAACAGATTTTAGAGAAGAGTTTATCTCCAAAAATCGATGTTTTAACCATAATACATAATACTAACTCTCTCATGTTGTCGTTAAAACCACTCTTTGTAGCCTGTATTCTTCTTAAAAAATAAATTTCTGAAACAAAGTACTTTTAATTGGGTGATATATTACTAGACTTGCGAGTAATTTGTAAAATAATATTATTAACTCAGTATCTTTGCTTATTTTAAACTATGTTTATGTGCTTAAGTAAAACTTGTACATTCAACCAAATAATGATTAAACACTTTTTATGTACTTCAGCATAACTTGTACAGTCAACCAGAAAATAATTAATCTTTGTTTACGTGCTTCAGTAAAACTTTTACATTCAACCAGAAAGAGACTGTCAGGTATTACCTGTGGATTAGTGTTTCATAGTATTGTTTTCAGCTACAAATGCTCTAAAACACTCCTCCACAGATGATGCCCATCAATTAATTTCTGGCTTGACAATAAATGTGAGGAGCAATAGCAAGGGTTAAAATGACTGTCACCATGGAGAAGAGATATTTCAGAATTATTTTCAGCTAGTTTGGCTGAAAATCTTCTGACAAATCTCTCCTCCACAGTGATAACTGGTAGTTATTTTAACACATGTAATAGCTATGTGAATTTGCTTGCACATAACTGATAGCATTTTGTGTCACTGCTAAGATATGTTTTAACACGCAGTCAACGAGGTTAAATCTCTTTCGATTAAACCCGGTACAAAGGAATAAATAAAACTATACAAATAAGGTATAAAAGACAAAAATACAACCCTTGGAGCAGGAATAGGCTAATCGAGGCAATCAAGACATCGAATGCCAGGACTAGTCAATATATATAAAATTACTCAAGACATCCCGACTGCCAAGACTTATCATAGGCAACAAGCTACATTTAAGAAGATAAAACGAACGTCTACAGATATGAGTAATTGAGGCAACTCAATTGCTGGGACTCAATAAATAGCAAGGAGTATAAATAGAGTCTAGGCAATTGAGACACCTCAAATGATAAAGCAAACTATCTGACAAATGTATAAACACAATTCGGGCAAATGAGGCACGTGAATGCACAGATAATGCCAATACAGAAAACATGAATGTTAAGCATACACAAATGTCTGTAGGAAAGAGAGAATCCGGGCAATAGAGATTCAATCCCTACAAACCACACTTTGGAACCAGAGACACAAGTCCACACAAACCACAATGGATAATGTATGAAGGAGTCTGAACATGAACAATAGACGCATGTTTGTGTTAAGATTCAATCAATGTAAATCGCAAGATATGGACTATGGACTGACAGACCTTGGGCAATCAAGACAAGCAACGTGCTCAAGGTATGCCTGTGAGATCCAAGCAACAATAGAAATAGCAAGTAATGAACGAGTCTGAGTAATCGAAACATCTTGAATAGTCAGACTAGTTCTACGCCTACAAAGTGTGGAATAACTTGTAATCTACAAAGTAGCGTACCCTGATAAAGCAAACATTTAACAAAGTATAATAATTCTACAGGAACAAGTAACGACTAAAAAACAACATAACATTTCTCTATACATAAAATTCTGTCCTGTTTACAGCTAAAAAACAACGTCTCTCTTTTATACACGAATATGTGACGTGTCAACTGCCTAATATGGACAAAGCCATGTCAGACAATTTCCACGTTGCATATCACACAGACAGCATTTGTGTAGTGTCACGGGAGTAATAAATGCTCCAGAGGTGCATTTATTATCGCATGACACTAAACAAATCTAAAATAAAATGCGTGCTTAATATCACGACATTAACATATTTTATATTACGATATTAGCTGGTTATATTAAGTGGGATAGTGTTTACTTGGAAGGTTTTTGTGTATTAAGTTGTCTACCCTAATCAATGTAAGAGATTTTATCTTTTGAGAAAAATGAGAAAATGATCTGTTAAAATTTAGATATATATTTAAAAATTCTTTTTTTTATCATTTATACAATTTTAAATTCTAAACAAGATTATGGAATGTCAAAACAACATGAATAGACATAATGTAGCAGTCGCAATAAGAATGAAAGAACACGGAAGCTATGCTTAAAATTCTCTCCTCCGCAGTGATTATTTTACTCTTATTTTTCACCATTGTAATGATAAGTAAAAATATGAATAACATCCAGTGTTAGAAATAAGAATAAATAAATTGTAAGTAGTTATCTTTTATAATTGGCACTCCATAATTTATGAAGGAAATTTGAAAAAGGTGTCTTCAACCTTTGAAAGGAATGAAACATTAATATATTCCATTTTAAAATAAACTACAACATTTACAGGATGTTTGAAACATGAATAAATGATTGCTGTGGAGGAAGGATCTTTAAGCCTGAAGCTATGCTCAAAACTCTCTCTTCCACAGTGATTATGTGCAGCATGTCAATCTCTTAAAAAACAATGTGATGGAGATTCATACACTATAACAAAATATAAAAGATATAACAAATGCTCTTTACAAAATCTTCTTTAAAAACAGCTGTAAAACATCTAATAAAAGAATGCCATTTTATAATTGGTGATACTGTGCTTACACAGATTATTGGTATACCAATGGGTATAGATTCGACATCTTTCCGGGCAAATCTTTAACTCTATAGTTATGAAGCCAAATTCATCACAAACACCATAAAATCAGATAAAGCCAAAGCATTTAAATATAGGTCAGTTTCACGTTTCATTGATGATATGTGCACTTAATGACTATAATGACTTTGGTCATTTCCTGATATCTACCCACCTGGAACTCAAGGTAGAACACCAAGGAACTCATGCCACATTTCTTGATTTAGAGATTACCCTTTGTGATGGCATGTTTATATAATTATAAACTATTTGATAAATGCGATGCAATTCCCTTCTTTATTGTAAGAATGCCGAATCGATGCAGTAACATTCATAGCTCTTCTATACTGTCAGAGTTTTTGAGAATAGCGAGAACAACTATGCTTTTTACTGGTTTTATTCCCAAAGCTAATGAGCTATTCCAACGAATGTTATCCCAAGGTGGTAATAAAGACAAAGTACAAAAACAAATTAAAAAGGCATATATCTACCACCCCGATGCTTTTTGTAAATATAACAAATCTGCTTCAGAAATGATAAATAAATATATATATTTTTTTACAAATCAACTGCTGGACAGTAGATTTTTATTTTTTAAAGATTTTCTATTCGTGTGTCTTCGTTTTTATGTTTTATGTCTCTGTTTTTTGTAATTATAAATTGATAAATGTATTACGTGATCTAGCGTGTGATTTGCTTACCGAGGCTGTAAACACTATTGTTAGACTGTTCAGACTCTTTGTTTTCATCCCTAAGGTACGTTGTGCGACGAACCTACGGGGATAGTTTATGGAAAGACGTTGGGATCAAATCCATCTGGATGGTGGAATGGAACTATATCGGCTTTCTATTACTGATAATCGAACTTTACCTTTTTTACAATTTTACATTTATGAAAACTACCTTAGTCAGTTGATGTGTTTGACATAATTTGGATCCGCCCCTAGACTATATATATTATTTGGCTTGCATAGCTTATGATACTACAATAAATACCATATCAAGACTATATATGGTAAATATATATATGCCCATAGTGTGCAACACCTCTCTGACTCCCCACTTGAAAAATAGATCCCCTATATAGGTCAACCCCCACCTAACACTCGAAAATTGCCGCCCCCCTTTTAGGCGAACCTCCCACATGCATACAAAAAATCTCTTGATCTCTAAGGGCATGAAATCCTAATGCCATGTAAAATTTGTGTGTTTATCCTTGATATGAAACTACTCTCTCCCACAGTGACTTGACATAATTTTACCTTGATAATGGTGTTCCAATTGTTTTTTTGACCTGAAACTTTATCAACTTAATAAGGACATAAAATCCTAATGCCAGGTATAATTTGGGTGTTTATCCTGGATATGAAACTTCACTACTCTCCTCCACAGTGACCTGACATGTTCCAAATGTTTATTTAAACTGAAACTTTACCATCTTAATAAAGACATATTTCAAACACTGACGTATAATGAGTGTATGTAAATCATATTTATGTGCTTAGGTTTAACTTTTAGTTAGTTTGGTGGGCTACTTTCAATACCGTACCTTTGATTGTTGAATTTTGTCAATTTATCCTTACCAAAGTAGTAGTTGGTTTTTGATCCAAATATTGAGTCCCTAACCATTGAACACTACTTATCTCAGGTTCTGATTACACTTGGTATGTTAATTCTGTAAAAAAAGTTGCAAAGTGCAAAGAAAAGGGCAAACTTGGTTTTCTAGTGAGAAGCATGTAAAAATGAATATGATTTGTAAACTCAAATTACTTTTAAAAGGAGGAATAAAAATTCTTCCATACCTCTTATACTAACCTCTCTGGTAGTTTAGATTAGAAAAATGAGTAATGAATTATAATTTATAGCTATTGAGTACTACAGAAATTAAAACCAACCAGGCCTTCACCTATATGAAGTAAACGTATATATTTCAATTTGTCGTGACAACTTTTTCCTTTTTGTGGTTTTAAAATTTAATAGCCTTGATTCTCCGTTTCGTAACTAGTTGGTTGTGTTTATTCATGCTGAAGGGCTTTTTAATTCTGGTCAGCATTTCTTTAGGCTTTCCAGCTTGCTGCAAAGAGGTGGTGCTTTTCCCAGTAGACAAAAACTTGTTCAAAGTTAGCAGTAAGGACACTAGAAGTCTGAAGTACTAATGCTCAAATCACCCCTCCACAGTGGTTATGTATTTTTATTATGTGCACTGTGTCTTAATATCACTCTGAAGGGGGATTTTTGAGCATAGCTTCAGGCTTTATAAGCTATACTAAAGACATCTCCTCCACAGTGTTTATACGCTTATTTCGATTATTGAGTTCCATAATAATGTTTAAACGAAATAAGATCAGAAAAAGTAAGGAACAAAAATATCAACATTTGCACATTAAGCCAAAATGTATCTGCCAGACTAAAAAAACACTCCTCCACAGGTGATGTCCAGCATTTATAATTCTGATATGTACATATGGGTGTTAATAAATGGTTGGAATAAAAAGAAAGCTACACTCATAAGTTTAAAAAAAATTTACCTTGTATTTACGCAAAACCATGAGTTTATACTTGTAACACAAATGAAAGGCCTTTACATAAAGAATTTATCTAGGTGTTTTTATTTTAAATATTTTATATGAGGTACAGATTTATTAACACAATTTGAAATTTACATATTTGTCTTTCTTCCCAGATTGTTTAGTTTCTTTGTTGTTTTTAAGATAAAAAAGCATTTTAAAAAATAAAAACACAGTAAACGATTTCACCTGTCTGTAAATAATATTTTCTTCTAACTTCTTACTAGATGTTTCCATCTGCTAGCCTTTTTCTGTTTCACTATCTTTATATTATGGTTTAAATATTTAGCTTTCCTATTCCTACTATGCAATTGGAAATTGATTCTCACTCAGAAAAAGCAAATGATAAATATTTCATGTTCCTTTTGTTGGATTGTTGAATGAAATATTTGAGTGTGGGCATACAATTGTTTGAATCATTTAAATAGTAGAATGTTCTTATAGATTTCTGATATGTGCAGCACCTTTTTTTCTCTGCCCATTAAAGTTGTTGTTCTGGTGTCTTTACTCTGGACAATTTATTCTCCACTGGGCTCTTGCTTTACTCAAGCATTACCATAATGGCAATGTTAAAAAAAAAAAGTAAATAACCACTGCTGAGGATAATAAAATCACTTCTCCACAGCGATATTATTTGTTCGTACATTTTAGCCTGAATTCTGTTCTTGTCAACTGTTTCCTTCATTAAAAATGCAGAATATCTATCACAGTGTCCGAAATAGGAGTAATGAATCACTATGAATAAGGGATTTTTGAGCATTGCTTCAGGCTAGAAAGCTCAATATTCACTCATCCACAGTGATTATTCACTCTTATTTCAAACACTGTATCATACTAACAATAATTGGTCGAAATAAAATCAATAAATCACTGTGGAGGAGTAAATTTTGAGCATAGCTTTAGGCTACAGCAACTGATGCTGTGCAGTGACTGTTGTTTTAACCACTGATACACTGAGGTAATGTCCGACAGTTGTTTTGAGGCTTGCTAACAGGGACTTATTTCAGTTCAATTTAAACTAGCGGAAGATTTATTGCTACTATCTAATCTTTTTTTATTATGACAATGATCGAGATACCTCATTGATTACTTACTCCCCAGGGGGCAAAACACGTTCAAAGTCAAAATTACTGTAAATTACTTTAAACAGATCTCTGCTCATTGGTTCTTATTAGGTACTGCACCATTGAAATAATTACTATTTCATTTCATTTCAATTTTCAACTTTCAAGCAGAAAAAAGTTGCCACAGGAATATACACTGAATGGAAACCGTGATTAAGGTGACATCCTATACACCACACAAAGAATATATAATCAAAGGTGCAGTACAGTATTGAAAGCCCACCAAACCAAGGGAAAGTTAACCTAAGCACATAATTATGATTTTCATACACACATTATATATATATAATTATATTATACAATGTTTGAAATATGGCTTTATTATTTTGTGTATGATATTTGGTTGAAAATCTCATGGAATACAATTTCTAATTTTTTTTTGAAGTCTTCATTTATGCCAATACCCGGTGTCGAATTCGAAAAAAATAAAGAAAAAAATTGGTCAGTGGTCTCGTAATATTACCTAGAATGCCATAACCAAATTTCACCTTTTCGGTCCATTGGACTAATAATGCTCAAATCACCCCTCCACAGTGGTTATGTATTTTTATTATGTGCACTAAAATATTGCCATAAATGCTGGTACCAAATTTCAAAAAGCTAGCACTTCGGGAACACATCAGTTTAAAGCAAAAGTTTATTCTCATGAAATGTCTGCAAAAATTTAAAATTCAAAATTATATATACCAAAAACTGTTTGATATCATCCAAATAAGCAATTAAATTTTTTAAAAATCTGATATTAAATATATATATATATATAAAAAAAGAAATAGAAGGGTCATTATTTAGCTAGCTAGCTACCTTTTGCCAAAATTTATTTATTTTCGTGAGTTAAGAAAAATGAATTTTTCGCAAACGTTTCTTTTTGCAAATCTGGGAGAATTTATTTAATAAATAATAAATAAATATTTATTTCCGACAATAGAAGGCATACAAAAAGCCTGTAAGTGCGGACTCTTGAACCAGATGCGTT
>JAULBZ010009321.1:0-10095 GCA_032360805.1 Neoturris breviconis | reverse complement strand
GTACCTCTGTCTGTAAGCTGCCCCACTAAAACCCCCTTCCTTAATGTCATCGAGCATTTTTGCCCCCACCAGCACATATCGTGCCCTCCAAGCCGGATGGGGTTTTCAAGCCGGTTTAGCTTTTTGTTTGCATATCTGATAATCGTGTACTCTGTTCGGGGAACAATAAAATCAATGTAAATGTTAGCGTAACATGCAATTCCGTAAAGTATTATCTTTAAACGATGATGACTCGATAAAAACCCGATAATAATCGTTTCCATCGTTTCAAAAAGTGATTTTTCAATCCCTTTTGGCTTTTTATTTACATATCTGATGATTGTGTACTTGGCGGAACAATGAAATCGATGTTAATATCAGCGTCACATGCCATTCCATAAAGTATTATCTTTTAACGATTACGACTCGTTAAACACACGATAATAATCGTTTAAATCGAAAATAAGAAGATTTGACCAAATTACAGCCGAATGACACGCGCTATGAGTGGGAACTTTTCTGATATTATCTGGAGACTTGCTCGAAAGATAATTGCTTTCTTGTCAATTATATAGCGAGTCAAGTTTGTCTCGATTGCCAGTATAGATCTAAAAGTAGAAATCTCGTCAGTTCTGTCTCGATTCTGTACGATCTTGACGACAACGTGATTTGGCAAAGTTTTATATTATTTTTAAAATGAATTTATTCTATTTTCTATTTTATATACATGATACCTGGTGATGAAATCAATGGAAAGTGGAAATCAGCACAAATGGTGCATAGTCTTTCGCTCGTTTTTTACATCCACGGTTTTTTCCAACCAGAAAAGATTGAAAGAACACTCCTATTTGGTTTAGGGGTCTGGTGGGTTTTTAATCCAGGATATAAAAAACGATGCATAAGGGAAGACTTGGCACCATCAACCTTTAAATTATTGTATAACAGCTTTGCTACTTGTATACCTTGTCATATGTACAGAACACCACCATTCTCCAATATTGTGTTTTTTATTCTGGTTCTGTATTATGTATGTAAAACGAGTGGATAATAGACAAGAATGAAATAATGAGCAAGTAACTGTTCAAAGTCAGTAAAATAACGTTAAAGCAACGTTCGGTAGATTAGATAAATATATTTTACCTTCGTCCAATCTTTATATAATCGTTTAATTCCTTCTTGTAATCTTCGGCGAAGTTACGCAAATGATCAAATCCAATTGAAGCAAAACTTACTCTGTTCATATGGTCGCCTCTGCTGCCGCCTGACTTCGAAATATAAAATATTAGAACAGAAGAGGTATCTTGTGACCACATATTACACAAAGCTTCAATTTCTTTTTTAAGTTTGCTTTTCTGGTTCTGTTGCGTTTTTAAAGTTTTTAAAGGAAACTCGAAGAAAACCGTAGATATCTGTAAGGATATCTGTAAAAAAGCAAATCAAAAGGCAAGAGCTTTGTTGAGAATAAGAAACTACTTAACACAGACAAAGGCTGAAATCCTCTGTAATTGTTTTATATTGTCCGCTTTCAATTATTGCCCATTGCTATGGATGTTTAGTGGGAAAGCTGCCATTAATCTTGTCGAAACAGTACATCGGCGTAGCCTTCGTGCTGTATTAAATGATTTCAGCATTTCTTACGAAGATATGTTGAAGAAATTAAATTTCGTATCTATCCATCAAAGGAACCTTCTGGTTCTTCTAACGGAGATTTACAAGTCCCTGCATTCTCTAAACCCAGAATTCATGTGGAATATGTTTTCGAAAAAAGATTGTCCTTATAAACTCCGTTCTGGAAGCCTTCTTACGCTCCCAAAAGTGAAGACCTCTTTAGGTTCAAACTCTGTTCTTTTCAGAGGAGCATTAGCCTGGAACCAATTTCCAAGTTCTACTAAAGAGTCGAGGTCTTTAACCACTTTTAAAAGCAGTGCAAAAGACCAAAAAATATATTGTCGTTGTAAAATCTGCTCGTGATCAATTTTTTATTTTAATTTTTTATCAATTTATTTTTATTATTTCAATGATTTTATTTTACGCAATTGTTATTATTATGTTGGATTTAATTAGTTTCTTGTAAACTAGAATTTTAACTTTGCTCCAACTTGAAATAAAAAATTACTTACTTACTTACTTACCGTAAAGGTCTTATCATCGAGAACCGATACAGGACTTTTTGGGTTGGTAGTATTTAAAAATTTGCCATTTTAAAAAATGATTAACTTTAAAAATATTCATGCAGATTATCACTACAAAGTAGCAGTTCTTTCATGTTTTTCTTAAATAAAGGGAGTGTTTCCAAATTGGCTACATCTGTTGAAGATACTATTTTGTTCCATAAATGAGGGGCACGATAAGTTATTCTAAATTGTTCATACTTTGTCTTACAAAAAGGCTTATTCAGTACGCCATGAGCTAGGGTTGTATATTTATTTGGTGGTTTCAAAGTAAAAATTTTGTGGAAAATGCGAGGACTTTCTTTAAGTTTGCAATTAAAGGCAAACACAAGAACATTAAAAATATTTTGTTTAAATAGTGTTAACACTTTCATTTCAGTAACGCGTTACGCGCTTTTTATTACCATCCGTTGGAATACCATCCGTTTGAGTACTATCCGTTGGAGTAACATCCGTTGCCTCCATGGTGCACGTTGAAGGTCCACTTGGTGTCCACTTGAGCGGTGGGCGTTTATTACGCGTAGACATACGCACTATAGCTGGCGTATCTTTACAAATATACCCTCTAAACAAAAATAAGTAAGTAAAGTTATCGAACAGTAGTTAGATGAGAGTCAGACAACTTCAAAAATTATCTTCTTTGCCTTTGTGATGTATAAGACGATTGCGATGGGAATTATTTTTTTGGCCAAAATCACTTGATAGTCAGGGCTATTAAGGCTCAGATACTGGCGAAGCGATACATTTTGAATCACTTGTAGAAGCATTTAGAAGCACTTAGGGAGGTAAAATAATTCAATTAAATTCAAATAATTCAAGTAAAATAGTCAAATAATTTTAAAAATTACCTTGGTGCCGAAGCACCTGACGAATGTCGTGCAGTATCTGGTAAAGTGCAACTAAATAAAAAATGCTAATTAAATTAACCGATTTTCTTTTTCGATTGTCATTTTACATATATTAAAACGCTTTACATATACAGTATATCGTGAATCTGAATTCCCTCGAGCTTTCATTTAGTAGTGCTATTTTCAAAACTTGTGAACTTCTTTTACTATACTGTCTACAAAAACGATAAGACAAGACAAAACGAATCTCTAGGTAATTAAAAAATAAGTAAGTTTATTTGTTCCATTCTAGTCAAATACTTTTAAAATGTTACCTTGGTAGTGAAGCATCTGGCATCTGGGGATGTGAATGCTGCGAATGCTGGTGACCATAGGATGTAAAGGTGCATTCGTTGCTAAAAAAAAATACAAACTAAATTAACTCATCCACTTTGAATAGACTTATTTAGAAGTTGTTGATTTGATTATTGTTCTTTATAACAAAACATTGAATAAAAATACATGGTCAAAATTATTCACATTTAAATGACGCTGACATCAGCATTTTATTAATGTAACAAAAATTCAAAACGAATATTCAGCAATTAACTGTCATTTTACATGTCGTTTTACATATATTAAAACGTTTTGCATACATATCGTGAATCGACTCGAACCTTCATTTACTATTTTTCAAAACTTGTGAACCTCTTACAAACCTCTGACGGATTACATCTTTGTTGAGGTGTTGCTTATAACGTTGCGTATATCTTACTTAAAGAAGGAGGTAATGCTCATTACAATAGGAATATCTATTGGCAATATAAGATACCCCCATTGTGATGAGCATTACCTCCCGAAACAAGATAAACACAACGTTATAAGCAACACCTCAACAAAGATGTAATCCGTCAGAGGTTTGTAAGAGGTTCACAAAATGAACAGCACTACTAAATGAAAGCTCGAGTGGATTCACAATATGTATGCAAAGCGTTTTGATATATTTGAAACGACATATGTAAAATGACAGTTAATTGATCTGTTAATTGATTTTTATTTCATGTTAAAATCGTGTAAATAGTAACGATAATTACTTTACTTGAGTAGATAATACAATTTTTTGACTTTAGACGTATCTTGATAATGATGGAATGTTTTATACTAATGGCAATTCTGTATAAAAATGTGCAGTAATAAAATAAATATTTCATCACTCCTAACCTCCTTACCATGATTCTTTCTATTCAATCATTTGGAGTAAAATAGTGAAAACAAATAAGCCCTGGTGACGAGATAGTATTCTACACTTTTATTAAGTTTATTATACGAATGTTATACATGATCACACTTTTAATTAATATATTATTCAGTAACCATGGTAATATAATAAAGATTAAGATTATTATTATGCGCACCTGTTCAAAAATTTTAAAGGAAATCTTATCTTGAGTCGCTTGAGAAAATAATATTACTTTTTTCTACGCCCAGAGCGATAAAGTTCTGTAGGAGGCTCGCATCTTCTTTAAATTTTCAGCAAAGATAGATCAATCTATTTTGAATCAAAACGTGTCCACGATCTTCTTCGGAGAGGTTAGAAAAAAAACTATGGATGTTTTTGTTGACCTAGGTAAAAAAAAATATGCTGGGGGAGGGATAAAAAATGAAATATCTTCCTAACTAAAAGTTAAAAAGAAAAACCTGGACACATTTATCTTCGGAATATTCAGTAGGGTGGGCAGGTACCAAAAAATGTTTTAAAAAATAGTTTCTCGGAACTTTATCGCTTTTTTAAGAAGCTTAAAGTTATAGCGACTTTAATTTGCTTTTTGGAGCATGTGATTATCCAGGTAAAAAAATAAAATAGCTATTTCGTTACCAGAGTCTATTACCTACTGGCATAAGCAAAAATTAATATCAGAAAACATTTTTTTACCAAAAATAATCGCTATTTACTACAGTACGTTTTAAGGGCGCAAGCCACCTTAAATAGTAAATATTGATGAAAAACCCGAAATTAAAAAAATCGGGTTAATCGAGGAAATCGGATTGGTCTTTTTTGGAAGTGTTTATAAGTGACATTACAAGGCGTTGGTGAAAATTTCAAACTTTGGTTTTGAATATTTCTTGAGTTATACTTAATTTATTGTGGGAAAATTTGTTTTTTAAAAAAGGTGGTTTCAAATTATGACCAATATTTCAATTTTCACGACAGGTAGGGTGCCCGAACTTGGCCAAAGATTGTCAAATAGATTTAAATGAAAACTCACCAAGTTTCAAAGCGATAGAGTTTATACGAAAAAAGTTATTACAAAAAACCCTTAGGGGGGCGGAATCCGCCCACCATCACCCACCCCCACCCCCCTGTATTATGTTTTTTGCGAGGACTTACTTTCGTGAAAATGACCAAAAAAAACGTGAAAACGCAAAACTTTCTCCCAGCAAAACTTTCTACCCATACAGTAGTCTGAACAATTATTGATGTTTACAAATACATGTGACAGTCTATGAACATTTTTTTAACAAGAATGAAGTGGAAATGTATGTAATGAAATGTACTGATGCCTCCTGGCAAGTGAACTTACCACACAGACACAAACAAAACCGGAAAGGAGACACTGTTTCTGGCTTATCATCAGTAGTGCATATAACAAAGGTGGAAATATTGCAATCTCAACTCTCAACAGAATTGCTGTGCTGTGCTGTGTGGTTAGAAACAATTTTTAATACAATCCTTTAGAGCACCAGGGGCCGTCACACCCGAAGAGAAGATTTGATAATCAACCCCCTTGCTGAGTTACTTCGAACAGAGACTGATGCCTCCTGATAAGTGAACTTAACTTAATGAATAAGGGGGGTGGCTATTAGTGTACATGAAATACTTACACTAAGAGTGTATAAGAAATACTTACACTACAAAATCAGTGTCTTCCTCCGTAGTTGTTCTATAAAAGATTAAGGGAAAATCACCATTTTGGCCATATCACAAAATTGCCTGTAAGAATCAGGCAGTCATCAACACTGACCCTCTCAAATTTTCTTTATTTAACATGTTATTTTGTTCCTTTAAACAAAAAGAGAGAGTTTGGGAAAAAAAAATTGTTTTTGGGCGGAATCCCCCCAGCCCCTTTCATTCACTATTATGGTTTATTGTGGACTATTAGTGGAACTGCAGTATATATCAAATACTTTAATAGTGTAAACCAACCTCTTAGATAAAAATTAACTAATAATGAAAACCGAATACTTACCATATCAGTGATTGGCATAATAATCTACTAATAAGCTTTTAATTACTTATCTTTATACTTAACCCTAAATTTACACTTACACTGTTAGTGAAATATAAAACTCTAATAGTGTGAACTAAATATTTATTATATTACCCAGTGGGCAAATACCTTCTCAAAGTCAGCAAAATAACGTTATTTTTCTGACTTTGAACAAGTCTTTGCCCCACTGGGTAGTGTTCCATTGTTACGCAAATTTCATTATTAGTTATTCAAGTCAGAATTTTTGGTTATTGCTATACCTTTTTGGAAAGCTTAAGAAAAAAGAAGTAAGAAAAAAATTCTGTCCAGTTTTTTTTGGCCCATTTATGTATTTTACAGACCAGAATGGGCATCCCAAAGCGGGGACCATTGAAAATGAAATTTTGAAGAATTTTGAAGTTGTTTTAAATTAAATATAAATGCTACCAGTGGCTAGGTGGTGAAAAGTAGATACACAAAATGGCATTGTTTGTTATTTTTGGACTTGTGGGTTTTGAGATATTGTGGTCTAAAGGTCTGAAAATTGCGTATTTCGGTACTTTTGTGATGATGTCAGCGTTTTATAATTACATTTCTGAAAAAAACAATGTAGTTCATCAGATGGAGCATTTTGAGTAGTTTTAGAAAATGGTATGATATATTAACTTACGATGAATATTTGTTGAGATATTTCATGTTAAATTTTCAATAAATTGACAAAAAACTGCTGAATCAGCACATTTTTGTAACAATTTGCTAACTTTAACATGAAATATTTCAAGAAATATTTATCGAAAGTTAACATATGATACCATTTTCTGCAACTACTCAAAATCCTCTATCCGATAGACTGAATTATGTTTTTCAGAAATGTGATAATGAAACGCTGACATCATCACAAAAGTGCCAAAATACGCAATTTTTGAACCTTTAGACCCAAATATCTCAAAATACGCAAGTCCAAAAATAACAAACAATACCATTTTTTGTATCTACATTTCACCACCTAGCCACTGGTAGCATTTATATTTAACTTAAAACTACTTCAAAATTCTTCAAAATTTCATTTTCAATGGTCCCCCATTTTGGATGTTTACTTGGGCCATTTTCCATTCTGACAAGCCAATTTGTGAAAGTTTTTCCAACGTGAAATAGCCTAGGAAGCCGACTCGGGAAAATTAAATTGAAGAAAACATGATTACAAAGACAAATTTATGTTTGGTAAACAAATCTATTATCTGTGTGCACCACAACTTTTTTTGGCAACCCAAAGTTGAATTGACCCCCCCCCCCCTTCCTAAAATCTTTAATAATGCTGTTATTCACTTGAAACTTCGTACACATATTCATCCGCAAATCATGTGTACTAGTGTGTGATTCTTACACTGTTAGTGTACATGAAACACTATTGTACTATTACTATTACTGCGAATGAAATACTTACACTATGGCTGTGGCATGTTCTTCTTGCCCTCTTAATGGAACTTCTTCTCCTGGACTTTTTCTATGAGATTGAGGGAAAATCAATGATATAATATATATAGTATACCTTCACTCTAATAATGAAAACCAAATACCTACACTATTAGTGATTGGTTTCATATACTTATGGGCCTCGAAAAAAGGCTAAACTTTTTTTTTTAATTTTTACCCTTGTTCTTTTTAGTCAAAATCTCTGTCTTTCCCCATGAGTTTTATTTGAAAATTAATCGGTTCCACCTTTAGAGACCCCCAGAACAGATAAAAATTGTAAATATTGTGGTCACGTGATCAAGACAAAAATTTCAAAACAAACTCGGATGTGAGCAAAACGAAGCATGTATAAATGATATATTTTAATACAATATTTTAATTGTATTTGGCATGTTTTATACTATTAGCGAGTACAAATATAAATAATAATCTATACATACAAAGTTGCTGTGACTGGTGGGACCTGTTGTTCAGCTTCATTATCTGTTGATTGGTCAGAACTATGAAAGATTGAGGAAAATTAATAAAAAAATAATAATCAAAAAACTAAATGTAAGTGGTGGGAAGAAAAATGCTTCATTTACAACCAAGCTCGACCATTTTGGCTATGTCAAGCGCCAAATTAAACACTGCGAAAATTTCTGATCAGCAATTCTTTGGGACATTGATAAAACTAAAATTAAACTAAATGCTAGTGGTGGGAAGAAAAATGCTGCCTCAGTTACAAACAAATTTGACCACCAAAAATAAATTCTGTGAAATCAACAAAATTACCTAAACACTTTAAATTTGCTTGAGAAGATAGAAGCAAACTTACCTTATGTCATTGTCGTGATCCATATGCATAAAATATTGAACCTGAAGTGCATTGATGCCGAATAGTTTCATCATAACGTAAGATAAATAAGATGGGACAAGAACATCCAATAGGAATTTTGGGGTTCTCTTCACAACATCATCTTTAAAGGTTTTGCCCAAAGTTTTAAACAAACCATCTAATATTTCTACACTGAAATGATTATGGTAGGGAAACGTGTTGTCACTGAGGTCTCTGCAAGTGACAACTTTATTTTCGGCATTAAAATGAATGTATCGATTTTCATAAATGTTAAGTCTGGCCGAATATGTCGTAGTGGATTCTTCATCTTTTATCAGTAGATTCATTTTAAAAGTAAATTCGGGCAGAAATCGACATATGCTACGTAAAGTAAGTTTCTTCAACCGATTTACTATCATAGTAACTTTTTGTGGTGTGACATTTGCAGTTAAAAAGGAATCCAAGCAGTCCTGGGGACCATAATAATCCCGGAATCGTCCCAGAAACTTCACCCTTTGAGATTCTTTCAGAAGAGGTTTTGGTTTATTGACACTAACGCTGAATCTAATGTTTTTATCTATAACCTCATCTTTGGACTTGAGGTGTGTTTCTGCATTACCAGTCACAATGGTGATGTTACAATTTTCCACTTCTCGTTGCGGCACTCTTAAAAGCAAAAACAACAAAGTAAAATTAAGACCTTCGCTAGTGGATTCTTGGTTTATTGTCCTTTTTTGGCCTTTTTTTAATACAGGATGGGGTGAAGTGCCTAATTCAACTAATCTTCAGATGACGATGGTGAGACTATTATTGCAATTATTTCTGAATTTCATTTTGCTTTGGCTTTTCTTCTTGTTTTTCTATATATTCAAATTCAATTTAAATGATTTCTTTCTATATTAGAAATATAATGACTGGGGTAGCTAGATTGTCACACCCGAGGAGAAGAAAAGGATCAACGCCCCACTTGCTAAACAAATTTATCAACTTCTTTTTAGATGCATGGGTAAAAATGCATTATCCATGGTAATGGCGAATGTAAGTAAATGTTTTATCTTTTCTGAAGAAAACGCTACAACAGTTACTTTTTCTTTAATCTCAAATTCAATGCTGCTAAGTAAACAAAGAACCACAGTTACACACAAAATAATAATAAATCAAAAAATCTTAGATTTAACGAAAAGAAAAAAAAGGGTCTTTGTCTTTGTTCCTGAGAAAAACCGCTGTTTTGATTTTATTGCATCTTAATTGTTTTTTGACGTATCGCAGAATATTAAAACAATATAAACATTTTTCAAATTTTGAAGAAACAGAATTTTTTTACAGGTTTTTAAGTACATAAATAGAGGGGATTTATGCAATGAAATTGAGAAAATAAGACACTTGATTTAAAAGGTTATCTGAACCCTTAAGCTGTGCTTAAACCTGTGAACTATTTGACAAAGTGAAGGTCCTGTTCTGATGTATGGTATGGGAGCATCCATTTAGTACGTACGCAATAACTTCTCGATTTTTGGGGGGGGGGGGGGGGGGGGGGGGGGGGGGGGGGGGGGGGGGGGGGGGGGGGGGGGGGGGGGGGG
>JAULBZ010009320.1:0-10096 GCA_032360805.1 Neoturris breviconis | reverse complement strand
TTCTTTTCTCTGAAAACAGGAAATGTTTGTCAAACAAGATGGCTGCCACACAGTGAGCATAGAAAATACATAATTTTATACGACTTTAATTAATTATATCTCCACTAATATTCATTCTTATGGGGTCAAATCTTCAGAATATGTTAGTAACGATATGAACTTTCATCTAGACTACAAAAGGGAAAATTTGAAAAAAACATCTCAGGGTGATTTTGTACCTTTAATGTCATTGAGTTAGTACTCTCCTCCACACGTCTCTCCATATTTCAATTTATATTTTATTCTTCACGCATACACACATATATTTTGCTAGAAATAACAAATACTGTTCAAAGTCAGCAGTAAAGATTCTGGACGTGTATTTGCCCACTAAACATTTCGTTGTATTATAGCATATATCCACATTATCAGAACGTATATCGCATATTTTTATCAACAAAGAGAAGACAGTGTCGTTGTTGAACATGACGTCAGTGTAGTCGCTTAACGCGTTAAATTAATCTACAATTGTAAATACTTGAGACAAAGTGAAATTTGTGCCAAAATTCGGAATTACAGACGAAAAAATCCGCAAAATGGCTCATAATTGTTGTCCAAGATTGTAGTTGGCACGAAACATCGGAAAAACGCCGAAATAACGACGACTGTGACGTTAATTTGACGTTTCTCCGACTGTCAGAAAGCGTCGTCCCTGACGAAATTTTAAAAATGATGCGGTCTACATATCATTCCTACAGTGCTGATAATAGACCTTTTCACAGAATAATGAAAACGAGACTCAAACGAGGCACAAAAAGAAAGTTATTATATTACAACAAGCTCTACTTTGGGGCAACCAACGCCTCGTTTTCATTGTTTTGTGAAAAAATTTATGAAAAGGAATAGCCACTATGATGGAGTATTTCTAGCATAGCTTCAGACAGTGGTTATTTTCTCTTATTACGAACAATCCTTTGTTCACAATTGTTTCTTCTCAAATGGCAGAACAATGACGTTACGTGATGTGTCATTTTTCTACCAATGGAATGTCAGCATAGCATGGTGACACAATGTTTTTTCTAATCTTTTATTATTCGTACGCTCTTTCAACTTGAAAGACAGTTTATAAAGGGGAATTTCTACTGGTAGGTGACGTCACTTTCAACCATTGTATTGGCTTCATTTAAAATTCGGGCGAAAGAATCCGCCCAGTGGAGATCCGCCTTAACGCCAACTTTTTCTCAGGGCGTAATTAAATTATGTTAGTATTTATTATAGAAAGAGATAATATGTCTTGTGTTTTTATAGTATCACAAGCATGAAATTACCTGCCGGGTATCGCCTGTAGGGGAGCTGTTTCAATATACTCAAAAACACTTCGTAGGTGATGTCCGGGAGTTATTATCGGACTTGTATCGATGAGAACAGGGTGGAAGTTTCCAAATATCATTATGCTTCAGTATCTGCGGAAAAAGTCGAAAAGAGTGTCTACAAAGAAGAGCACCAGTCATCGATACACCAGTTAATTTTAATTTTGTTGGCACATAACACTTCTTTGTAGACGCTATAAATGATCTACTGACTACTCTCGTAGATATAGAAGCCTACGATATCCCAGTGGGCAAAAACTTGTTCAAAGTCCGTAGCAAAGACGTTAAAACAACGTCGTTCGATATATCAGTTACTGAGTATTGTCTATGAGGCTGAGCAATTTTTGACAAAATCTTTTCGAATAAAAATAGATGTATAGATCACAAAAGAAGAAGATTAACACGCATATTTATGTTAACGAACATTGGTCATTATCAACGAATTGACCAATCAATTTTGCAGTTCTGCTCTTTGCTGCTCTTCTCATAATACTTGGTTATATTATGTTTGAATAATATTTATTTTATATATTTTCATTCTCACGGATTCTTTATGGCGGATGTTCGCACGAATTCTAAATGAATTGAAAGCGACATCTGCAAAGGCACCTTATGACTAGACGTCGCGTGTTCTTTTGGAGTGTGAAGCAACCCAATGGTGGAAAACTTGTTCAAAGTCCGCAGTAAAGACGCTAGAACAACTACCAACAACATCTTTGCAACAACTGACTTACTGTCGACTTTGAACAAGCTTTTGCCGACTTGGTACTGAGAATGCATTTAATATTATGTTATGTTAGGCAGCCTTTACATGGGCCCCTAAGTAAACTCAAACCGGTTTCAATGTCTGCTTACATATTATATCTCGCTTACATGACAAGGCCTAAATGAATCTTATACTGGTACGAATTTCATTTAGGTCTACATGTAAACAGAAATGCACGATGTAGTAACTTAATTATCAACGAATTTTGCTGACTTTGAACAGTTTTTTTGCCGGCTGGGACAGATATTAAATTTTCCGCCTATGGACACTAACCTTATTAGCCCGGTGAGCAAAAACTTGTTCAACGTTCGCAGTAAATATGCTAGATTGTTCTAGTATCTTTGCTGCAGACTTTGAACAAGATTTTGCTCACTATGGGTATTAGTATTATATTTATCAAATGTTAAAATGATCGTACTATATTATAATATCTGTCATCACTGTGGAGGAGATAATTTTAAGAATATTTGCAGCCAAATTGACTCAAAATAGTCTGAAAAATCTCTCCTTCACAGTGATAACTGGCAGTATAATAACCCCTGGATATATATAATCTTTTGTGACGGTCACCCATATAATAACTATTTTGATTTTTTAGAAAACATAACCACCTTAAATAGTAATATTAAAGGTAAATTTATATGGCAAAGCCTTAGGTTATGACCGTCATGAAAGAGTTAACACAGCGTGAAACACTACCGAATGCGGACTGGTTTAGTTCCGTATTCAGTAGACATTAACACTGTGTTACAAATAACGAATATTTTGAAACTTACGTTCATATTATATTACTTGGAAGATCCACACAACAAGTTCAATTATTATATTTTGTCTATTTTCATCCTATTTGTTTCAAAATTTTCTGAAACATTTCTTCTCCACATTGATAAAAGATACACTCTTCTGAAAATTGAAATCAACAAAAAATCGTCTCATCGCAAATGAAAAACGACGAAACGAAATCAACAAGAAACCGTCATACATCTGTTTATGGCAGATCTCTACTAGGCGAATTTCTGTCAAGTGACGTCGCTTTTGGCCAATGTAACGGCTTCATTTAGAATTCGCCTAGTGGAGATCTGCCTTGGCTGATGACTCCCTCGTTTACTGATTTTAATTTCATCGTTTGCACTAAAATTGCAAATTTGTGCAAGATTAGAAATAGTGGAAATATTTTTACGGACATAGGAAAGACATCTTACAGAGTTTTTATAGGGATGGCTTACAGGAAGTTTTGTTTCTTCAAATTTCATAAAACGATAGTTTGGTTTGTACAGAGAGTTTTTGCTGACCGAAAAACAGGAGAAACAATATTGGTTCATTGTAACGAGCCGTTCGTTTTACTGTGTTGTCGCTATATCAAGGTTGTACCTTCCATAAAAATACATAACAAAAAAATAACCAGTTACTCCCAACATAAGCGTTTTCCATAAGGTTAAAAGAGTAACAGCAGATAATCACCATGGTGATACTTGAGAGCATAACATAAGCGGCATCTCCGCACATGATCTTTGCATTTGTTTCGCTTGGATCAGTGGACAAACACGTGTTCAAAGTCTGCAGTAAAGACCCTTGAACAACATTCAGCGATTTTCTACAGTGAACTAGCTGCAGACCCGCCCCGCGGCAAAAAAGTGCCGTGTGGTCCACTTCGCCGCGTTTTCTCGCCAGACGTCGAGTTTGCAGTACATACAGGCTACAGTAAACATGTCCGCACAGTATATTGTCCGTGATACTAATTGCAAAGTTTCTTGGTAGTGAGCTGAGGATCGAGGACCGGGGTCGTGAAAGCGGGCCAAAAGCTAGACTTGCAGCCCATGTAAACCGAATCTTATTTATGGTGTAATGTAAACCGGGCTAAATTTACGGTGGCAATCTCGAGGCTCATTCGTGTTTCGCACTCACTTGTCACTATTCCCTTTGCCTCACTATTCCTGAATGCCTGCGAAAGACTATTTAATAGTCTAGTTAGACTAGAGATTAGTCTCTGTGTAAAAAGCCACTCCTCCTCCCGGTAAAAGTTTCCGAAGCAAAAACGCTAAAACACACACACAGGAAAAAACGGAAAGAAAAGGGTTCCGTACGGCAATTTCTTTTTTTGCGTAAATTTGTCTATTTTGAAGAACCTTATATTTTACAGAATGACTATATAGCGCGCCGGATATAATTAAGTGCCGTATGAAACAAAATTCTTTATTTTTTAAGAAGAGACGCTTGCTAGTCTATCTATAGTCTAGTCAAAAGCCGGAGCATGAAACTCTAGAACCCAATTTTCGACGATTTAACAAGAAAATATTAAGAAAATATTTTAGTCAGCAAAATATAAAATTTAAATCTGAAATATTTGGTCTGTAAAATATTGCTTCAGAGGGTGGTGCTCACAGACGGTGGACGATGAACACGAGGTAGCATGGTACGCGATGGATGGCGAATTTCACCAAACGCCATCTTTTATTTGATATTACGAAGACAGATTGATTTTATTCGACTAGAAATTTAGAACAAAAGTATAGAGCTAGCTTGACTGCTGCGGTGCATCGACAAAATCACTAATTGCTTACGTAATGATGAGGTCACACGCTGATATTACACATATAACGTCCCAAGAGGTAGGCTGACACATCCACTGGAATAGGAGTCAAACATTATAGTTTAAAAACATAGTTAGAGCTTGGAAAAGCTGATATAAACAGCGTGTAAGTTCGTATCGAATTAAGGGTAGTTCCCAACCTCGTTCCTAGGGCTTCTTTCCGGTAGTTCCCTGTTTTTTTTCAACATTCCAACTTAAACGAGAGAAAAACATTTATTGAGCTCATTAACATGAACATCTCTGATTACTCACTTGTAAACATGTGTGTTTATAAATTATGTCGAGTAAAGAGTTGATATGAATTTAAAGATAACAATAAAAACATTGTGTTATATTATTTGTTTGAATATTTTAAGCTCATTTTAAGATCAAATCTTCTGTACTTAATTATTTATACTGAACAAACTTGAAATTTTAAAATGCTCGTATCTTGAGAGAGAATATCTAAATAAAAAAAAAGTCGATTTTTACATTGTTTCATTTTTCTTTCCACCTGCAAAAAAATCCAGAAAAACAATTCCATATTTGGAAATTTTATTTTTTTAGCTTTCCATTGATATATAACGTTAATATTTGATAAAAAAGGAAACACAGATATTTTGATATTTAAAAAGTCTTACAGAAAGCCAGGATACTATTCTTAACGGTTGCCAAGAAAATTTTCCAGTGATGCCATGGTGACGTCTTGCGCTGGGTAAATAATATACTTTTGTCGGTGCCCCTATTATTTTGGTAAGTTTCAAACAAAATGAACGTTCTATATTCAGGTATTTCTATGACGTCATGATGAAGTCATCAGTATCAAAATTCAAGGAGAGGAGACAACATAGACTTTTCGGATTTTCTGAGTAAACACTAGAGCCTTTCCGACGCTCTAAAAAACAAAGGCTACGGCGGAGAGCGCAAAATGCGGCGAAATGACTGCAATATGAGACTATGTTCACACTTATCGGATATAAATCAATTCAGAATGAATTACACATACCCCGGATGGGTGGGTTCGCACTGTTCCTCATCTGGATATACTCAGCGGGAATGATTTCGTTTCGCTTGTATTGTGTAGTGAAATGAAATCATTACGGCTTAGTTTTCGATTAGGTGTTTACACTTGAAACGGAATGAGATCGTTCCGAAATAGTTTCTATCCGACAAGTGTGAACATAGTCTAAGTAAACACAAACACATCAGCTAGCCGTTGAAACTGTCCCGTTTTTGTCCGGGTAGCAATCGGGGATAATAATGCAGCTGACTAAGCGAGATAGGACTTTCCCTGCCTCGTTTAACCAAACAAACATTGATGCTGGGAAATTCCAGACAACACACGGGAAGCGATCGTGACTCTTTTTGCCCTTCCTTTTTGCTAGGAATTCACAGTTTTAATTCAAGAATGAGTTATTTTTACTAATATTGCTAGGTTTTTACTTTTCTACATTAATTCTTATTTGTGTTACATCATTCGAATCTACATAGTTTGATAGAAACTTACCGAGGGAAGTTGTTTTAAAGACATGAGATTATATTTTCTTTCACGTTTCGCATTCTATTAATTTTTCTAAGAATTCCAGGGGTTTGACGTCAATCATTTTTTCCCAATTTAGGAACTTTATGTTTTTTGTGTATTCAACCATGCAGTACTATCATCTTATGGGCTTAGCTATGACAGTATATGGTATTCTCCCTTTCATTTCACATTTTCTTTTTACTTCCCCAAGTCATATGTACTTCCCTCCCATAAATTTCTCAATTCCTGACATGCCACATGTTTTGACATGAACATGAGCATATCAGCAGCACGTCTCTTCGTAATGCAAAGATAAAAGTAGAGCATTAACCATATATATTCATTTTTACATGCTCAGTTTAGCTAGGTACAAGAATTACAAAATGTCTTCACCTCCATCTTATGGGTTATCTATAACTGCATCATCTGCAGACGCAACGGTAGATGAGACTGGTGTTGAAGGTATAACACAACAAAATGAAAGATACAAAATGGTAATACAAACTCTATCAAGAGAAAATGAAGATTTAAAAAGAACAAAGGAAGCCAGTGAATGGTTAATCAAGCAAAACAAAGATATGTCTGATGAGTTGAAGAAGTTAAAAATTCAACTTTATCACTGGCAGAATAGTGCAAATGACGCAAACGATCGACTTGCAAGATTAAGTTTAAAGAAAGATAAAAAAAATGCTGGTGAAATATTTTACGATGCATCAGTAAAAAGAATTATAGAGACACTGGCAAATGAAAACCATATACTCTTAGAAAAAGTTGAGGATTCCATTAAACAACCTCATAGAGCTGAACTTCTAAAAACGATCGATGCTCATGAAAAAACTATTCAAAATTTACGTGAAGCCAATGAGTATAAATATAAAGAAAATCGAAGATTGCAACAGAGTATTAAGTTATTGGAAGAAAATAGTGGTGACAAAAAATTACTCGTTGAAATTAGAAAATGTCAAGAAAAGATTTCTTTTATATTACAAGAGAACACAAAACTAAAAGCTTACCTAATACAAAAACATAATGTTATGGAGTATCTGAAAAATATATTTGAGAAAACAAAAGATGAAATGATCAAGATATTTATAAGATGTTATATTGAAGACAAGGATAATTTTTTAGATCAACTCAAAGATCCAGGAAATGAAATCCCAGAATTTATGACTAGACCTTTAGTTAGAGACTCAGAAGTACAGACCGATTTACTAACTAATTCTATTCAAAAAGAAACACAAACCGAAAAATTTGACTCTGATCGATTTAATTCTGTAGATTCTGGTATTGAATCATTAACAATTAAGGAAACTTTAATGTTTGAAGAAGTAAAAACTGTACAAAAACATAACCAAAACTTAGTAAAAGAAAATCAGAACTTGAAGGAAACTGCTATGAAAGAGGTTCAAAAACTTAATTCTGACCTTAAAGCAAAAGGAAAGATACTTACTGAATTAGAAAATGAACTTGCCTCATGGAAAACAGCTGTAAGTTCTTTGAAAGTGACTGTTGGATATCACCTGTAGCAGTGGGTGAAATAAGAGTTTTGAGTGCTCAAAAGTCACTCTGTCGCTGTGATTATTTGCCCTTTTTTACCACTGTGTGGAGGAGTGTTTTAGTATAGTTTTAGCTTCAAAGGTGGAAACTATACTGACAAACACTCGTTCCTCCACAGATTATATCCGACCATTATTTTCTCGATATAATGATACTGTACATACTGATGCAAGTGTGAAGATAATGGTCGAACATGGCGTGTGGAGTAGTGTTCTGGAGGAGTGCTCTTTGCAGCTGAAAACTGTACTTAAAAACACTCCTCCACAGGTCATGTCCGACCGTTATCTTCGGGCTTGCTGGTGTAGAAAAGTATTTATTCAACATTACACAAGAATTCAATCAAGATTGTTAACACCCTTCTTTACAAACTTGGAAGTACAAGAGGTTGTATATCAACAAACTTGCAATTGATTGTTTTTTTTGGCACAAAGAAACCAATCAATTGCAAGATTGTTGACACTGCACTCTCCCCACAAATACTGCCATAGGTTATACCTCTGCAAAAACCAGTTAACAGCCCGGAAAACATTATTTTATATATAACAGTAAAATAGCAAAAAAATAACATACATTTTTTTAGGTATACATATTGTTTGTTGCTAGAAATTTGTGGATATGGTTAAAATTTATTTTTTAGTTAACCCAAGCTAATGAGGAAGGTACTCATTTCCGTCAAGAAAGTGAAAATGCAAAAGATCAACTAAAAACAATGGAAGTCCAACTGTTAAATTTAAAACAACAGGTTCCTTTTCACATTGACACAAGGAGATTACTGAAAGAAAAAAATGAACTAGAAGAAAGCTTGAAAACTATGGAAGCAATAAATCATAACCTTCATGCAATTATTGATCCGGTATTTATTCACATTTTTACTACTACGTATAAAGCCCAGTTTCCATTCAACGCACATTTCCACACGGTTGTTCCACACAGGATACTAAAAATTTAGAAATTTGATTGATTAAAAGTTTGGTGTGCACCCTTGAAGGTTGAAAGCATGCATGCCAAACTTTTTACCATCAAATTTCTCAATTTTTTAAACCCGCATGAAAACATGCACTAAAGTTAAACCAGGCAGAACAATACACAGTGTATACAGTGATCAAAATAAGAGCAAAAGATCACGGTTCAAAATCTCCTTTACTGTATATACAGTGATTATTTACTCTTATTTCAACCACTATTCAATGTTTGTAGAATCTGATACATATGTATAACGCATGAGTCCAATGAAACAAACATTATACCTACATGCTGGAAATGATAGTTTTATATATACGTAGTTTTCAGCTTCGCGATTGAAAATTATTTTATCACTGCTCGAGTAGTATTTGTCTGATTAAATCTCCATAATTCGGTACCAAAAGCATATATCTTAGCAGCTTTAAAAAAGTGAAATTCATTAATTTTGAGAAAAATTAATCTATGAAGAAGAGTGTTAAGTCAATAAGTTTACAATTGATTGGTTTCTTCAGGACGAAGAAACCAATCAATTGCAAGATCATTGATTCAGCACTCTTTCCCTGGTATTTTGGAGATGGTCCCTAATAAAGAGGAGTAAGCAAACTAAACAAATACTTTCCCTCAAAATATTTAGAAGCACTCAACAAGATCAAAGCAACCTGCTTTTAAGAAGAGCTTTTCTGCTGATACACAAGCTAGCCAGTCAAGGACTTCACGATACCCAACCGAATCTCCTGCGCACTATCAAGAACCAGAATATCTTCGAAACATGCAGTTACAACAACAGGTGCGCAACCAATGCTTAAAATAAGTAACACTGAGGGTTAATATTTGAATTAGTTTTAGCCTGAAGCTATGCTGAAAATCCCTCCTACACAGTTATTATTTGCTTTTATTTTAAGCACTGCAGTAACTTTCTGTTAAAACACTTCTCTGCAGATAGGAATCAATCTAGTAGGCAAAAACATGTTCAAGGTCCCCAGTAGAGATGCAAGAACATTGTTCTAGCATCTTTACTGTTGACTTTGAATTAGCTTTTGCCTACTGGGAAGGGGTTTTATACTTATGTCAAAAGATAAAGCTTTCAAGACAACAAAGTAACATTGTTTTTAGTATTCTCTATTCTTTTTAACTAAGCAACAATAGTAGAGTATCATGTAATAAATATACTTGGCAGATACTATGCTGCATTTATAGTACAATAAGGAGCCATCTCCATAATTTGTTACCAAAAGCATATATCTTAGTAGCTTTAAAAAAGTAAAATTCGATAATTTTGAGAAAAATTAATCTATGATAAAGAGTGTTAAGTCAATGAGCTTGCAATTGATTGGTTTCTTTGGGACGAAGAAACCAATCAATTGCAAGAT
>JAULBZ010009319.1:0-10097 GCA_032360805.1 Neoturris breviconis | reverse complement strand
ATAGTTAACTCGCTTATCGAACAATTTCTTTAAACATTGAGACTGGTCTTTACATTTTTTCAAAACATTCGCATCATTGCTCATCATATAGAGAATCATACTAGCAAATATTTCATGAGTATCATGGTGTTCTTTCTTCAACAATTCTAACAAACTTTCGCATAATTTCATATATTCGAGTTGAATAATATCTTTATGAACAATCTTCCTCAATAAAAACGCTGATTTGAGACTTAACTTATCGTTTTGTTCTTGTAACAACCCAAGTAGACAATCTACACCTTTTAATCGCACAAACAATGCTTCAGCCGGGTCATAATCACCTATCAATTTTGACAATGCATAAACACATTTTACTCTTACAATATCTTCTATACTTTTCTTGAGAGTATAAAACAACAGTTCCATTGCATTATGTTCTATTAAGGTTTCTTGGCATTTTGGATTATTTTGAGCACAGTTTGCTATTAGATCTGCAGCTCTCCATTGTAATGAGATGTGCTTGTTTTTAAGAAAATGTAAACAATGAAGCAACCCACCCAATTTATTAAAATCCTTAGCCATATCCATTCCTTCTATTAGAAATTGTAACTGTTCAAATACACTTTCTAAGTTGTTCAACTCTGATTCTTCAAATTCAGCTTCAGGTTTGAAAGCAAAGAACATATCTGTAAACAACATAAGTTTCTTTCCATCATCATTTTCAAGGGTGTGCTCAATAGCTTGCCTTAACCACTCTTTCCGTTCTTCGTCCATTTCAGTTTGACTATAATCCTTTAGTTCTTGGTCAGTTAATTTTAAACTCATTTTTAACAAATCTTTTAAGACTTTTTGTTCACGATCATTGCCACCAGAAGCCATTTTTAGGGACCTTATAAGATAAAAGTATTAAATTTACAACCGGCACAAGCAGCGGGACTTGATTGGACCCTTTAGGAAACGTCTCAAAAATAAAATCTACAGAGGAGAGTACTGAGTCAATGATCTTGCAATGGATTGGTTTTCTTCGTACCGAAGAAACCAATCCATTGCAAGCTCATTGACCTAACACACTTCTGCACAGATTCATTATTAAATTCAGTATTCAAAACAAGAGCAAATAATCACTGTGGAGGAGTGATTTTGGAGCATAGCTTCAGGCTACAAAGCACTCAATTAAAGGTACTGTATTGAAAGTAGCCCACTAAACCGAGCAAAAGTTAAACCTAAAATGACAAAGGTCTGGAGAAAGTAAAAGAGTACCCCGTCTCCTAGTTGTGGCCCCAGTCTTGAGAGAAGGATCGATATATATATATAAAAAAAGCTAAGCAAGACACAGAATTATATGAAATTCAAAGATATTTGTATCAGAATAAGTTGGAAGTACTGTAGGGGCAAAATGTTCCTCCTTTCAAATGTAATTTATATATTTTTGTAGAAAAGTTCTAGAAGAGTTTTAGTGTTTTCTTTTCGCCACTTAAAAAAAACGGGTCCCAACTATTTAATGATTTCTTTGAAATTCTATGAAAAAAAGTTGAGAGGATAGAGTTTGTAAGGGAACTTTTTGGTTTTAGATTGAGAGTTTTGGTTTCTAAGGAATAGTCTGGGGAACTAAGGTCTGGAACTTGTTTTGCGAGAAGGAAATTTTCGCGAAAGTTATTTTCGCAAATTTACCCCTGATTCACGAAATTAAATTCCGTAAAATTAAAGCTCAACCTGCAATTCGCGAAATTAAAGTCCGCAAAATTTAAGCATAACCGGCAATTCGCAAAAATAAATTCCGCGAAAAACTGAATCGATTGGAAATATGAATTTTGCTCAAAGCCCCTATAAGCACGCGAGACTTGAATTGTGACGTCATAGGGCGGGATTTTTTTCAGGAAAAATACGAAATTGCCTTGTATCACTTGAAAATCCTTCAAATCAACCGCGATATCAATTGGAAAAACGAATTTTGATCAAAGCCCCTATAAGCACGCGAAACGAATAACTTAAATTGTGAAGTCATAGGGCGGGATTTTTTTCAGAAAAAATAAGAAATTACCTTGTATCACTTGAAAAGCCTTCAAATCGGCCGTTATATCGATTGGAAATACGAATTTTGATCAAAGCCCCCCTTGACACACATGGCGAATCTCTTGAATTGTGACGTCATAGGGATTTTTTCTATATTTTCCTCATAGTCACTTGGAAAATATTGAAATCCCGAGGCTAGTTTTATGATTTTGCAAAAATTGTTTTTTTCTTAATGTATCCCCTGGACGTTGTCAAGTTGTAATTTTTTTTCTTCGCCTTGTTAATAATTGATTAGTTTACGAAAAACTAACTATAATTAATCTTTCCGTTTTGTGTGTGATAAGTTCATTCATAATAGCCCCTATAAGCATGCGAGCCCCTATAAGCACGTGAGCCCCTATAAGCATGCCAGCGCTGCAAATAAGCTTCGAGGAGAGAGCTTCCCCAAAATACAACAAAATGGCTGCCAAAACAGAAAAGTTAATTTTCAAAAAATTTCTAAAGTCCAAATGTAATTCTGGTCATATCCTTATAAACAGTGAAAAAAAAAAGAAAAAAAATATACATAAATAAAGTCAACAAAAAATCATGAAAAAATAATTTGGGTTAATGTAAATCAAATGTTCTCGGTCCCGAGTTGAAAAAATTCTCCAGTGGTCTCGTAATATTACCTAGAATGCCATAATCAAATTTCAGGACGGTACATGCTTTTTCGGTTCATTAGCCTAAAAATGCAATTTTGGACCAATTTTAATTTGAATGGAAAGAAAACACACTTTAAAGCCACCAGGTAAAACAAAAGGGGGTGAAAAGTGTATGTAGCAGCTGGGGCTGGCAGCAGGTCGAGGTTTCTCCAGGTAGTAAAGTGTAAAGTAAAAGGCTATGCCAGTGATTGGAGACGAATCTGAATAATAGACAAACAAGAAAGATTAAAAGATAGAGAGAATCAGTTTGTTTTCCTAATAACAAATATCCATATTTTAATACAAAACATTACTTATCAGTATTATTCTTGGCTCTTAACACTATGCTTTATCTTCATCAGAATATTCGAAGTGGAATATTCTGTATTGATATGGAAGTTTTATGTCAATATCTCGAAATTTCCAGAATTGATGAAGACATGCGGACGGCTAGTGATTACCTACTAAAAGTCATAGCCCGAAATATTTGTTTTCTTTTTAGGCAACCTCCATCCCAATCCTCAAAGAGAATCATTCGAAATCAGCCAACGGAGGTGTTCTGGGGGTGTATCTGGGAATTAGACCTGTTCTTAGGTTCCAGAAAAAAAGACACAGCTGGAGATCTTGACGGCATTATCCGATTAGCGGACCCGGACTCAGACCCAGACCCTGAATAAACCGGACCCTATAAAAACCGGACCCCGAATAAACCGGACCGTTTAAAAACCGGACCTCGTAAACACCGGACCCTACTTAAATTATCAAGACTAGATCAAAAATTATTTGAAAAAGTAATGTATATTTTCAGGACCAAAATAATTAAATCGTCTAAAAAAAACGACAGTCGTATAAGTTCCAATTATAAAAATCCTTCGTAAAAGCTCGAAGGATAAGTTCTATCATAGTCACAAGAAAGAGACTATGGTTCTTGTGACTATGGCTATATCACTAGTTTGAAGTGAATGAATGTCCTATCCTTAAATTACAGTGAAAGGGAGGTTTACGGAACATTGCAGATAACTTTAATAACTTTTGTTCTGTTGATAATATATTTCCACCTCTATGTAGACTAGCAGGCCATCGAGACAAAATTTTTCGATTAAAATAGTTACGCGCTTATGTTTAGATCTGTACTTAAAAGTTCCACTCTCCTTTGTGAAGCCTCAGAGGGGATAACGGGGAAAACCGAGTGTAACCTGTGGCTCTTTTACGATATAAAAATATAACACAATTAGCTCGTTTTCGGCCGATTCTACTATTTTGCCATCTTTAAAAGTTCTCTCTCTCTTTCCGTTTTCATTACGGCACGCTAATTTCCCGATTATCTCAGATTTGTTTCAACATTTCTAGATTTAGCTTGCTAACGACGTAACTAGTTTAACCTCATACTTTATAGAAGAACCGTTTGTTTTCTTGAGAAGTAATTTTTTGAGCTCCATCATTGCTTCCTCTTTTATTTCCTCCATCTGTTTGTCTGACCAAGGAAGTTTACTCTCGATTAAATCGAAATGGTCAATATTTAAACTCGTTTACAAGCTAGCGCAAAAAGCTTTTTACAACAAACGTGTAAACGCTTTAATGTGGTACTTTGTGCTATTGTATTTAGAAACATAGTCACAATATATACTAATGTTAAAGATTATCTGTAAGCTATATTCATATTACTAATGCTACTTATAATTTTCGTATTTCCAAAACAAATGATCATAGTCGACCTACAGTTTCCTGACTAATGCCTGAACTGGCGAATATCTGTACGTGTCTAGCAGTGTTGACGGTGGTGCAATGTGGAACTCTGCCATACCCCCACCAAACATCTTCTGAGAGACTAACACAACGCACGTTGTTCTACGAACAGGGCACGCCGCCTAAACGGACGCGAACCTGATGGTCTGCATTGCACTGCACTTACAGATGCGATCACGACAAATAGTCTGGACAAGCTGTCCATCTTGGGCGGAAATTTTCGGAAATCGAAAGAAGACATTTCGCTCGTATTGACACCACAAGGAGTGTGATGTCAATTCATACCAATGGAAATGGAATGCCTTCGTTTGACTTTCACGAGGATGAAAGGCGATGCTCTCTACTCTTTTCAAATGTCTCTTTTATGTTTTTAAAAGCCCTGCAAAAGAGAGTCAAACTCGTTCCCAGCGCTGGTGTATACATCCCAAAAAAAAAAATAAAGAGAAGAAGCGCTGGGAACGAGAGTGGGAGAAAGAACATCAAAACAACGCCATATCAAATATTTTTCCGACATCGTGTGCCGCACTGGAATTTTGAACAGACAGCGATAAATAAGTTCCACATTTAGCTTGTTATTTCATTCATAGTTACATAAAATGCAAATAAATAAATATAAAAAAATATAAAAAAATACAACCTCAATGGGCAAAAACTTTTAGCATCTTTGATGTGGACTTTAAACAAGTCTTTGCTCATTGGGACAACTGAAGAAATTTCTCAACCTCGATCTGTTCCTAATACAACTACACGCTATTTATACCTAAATCATGTTATATATAGTTCACATGAAAATGGATCTTTTTAATATAACTAAGATAAGTGGTCCCTCCTACACAAGTGTTATTTTACGCTCATTTCTCTAAAAATCGTTTGATAAAAAAACTAATCCCTTGTGCTACATAGAAAGAAATTCAATCGGGAAAATCATCCTGTAAAATTCCCAATAAAAGCCATGGGTCTATTTTTTAGGGTTGATTGCTACTAAATTCAAAAGAAGACATTGCATTGGTAGAAATTGACGTCACAAGCATTGTGACGTCAATATCTACCAATGGAATATCTTCTTTTGATTTTCGCAGCAAATTTTTCGTCCAATGAAAATAACATTTTTAATAAGTTTTTTTTAGTCATAGAACCATAGGAGAACAAAATAATGTGACAATGGACATTTTTACACACAAGAGGTGGGGAGGGAGGGGTTCACTTAGTACCTAACCGGCAAAAACCTGCTCAAAGTCAATAAAATAACATTAGAACAACGTTATTTTGCCGGCTGGGTACTCTTTTCATTTCATTATTTCCTTGTGTTACAAGATGTCAGAACGTGCTTTTCCACGTCGTTTGACAATGAAGTGCCAATATTGTAAAAATAAAAGAAGTAAGACGTATATAAAGACCATCTAATCATTTCATCCCACAAGTAGATTTTACATATATATCCTGTGCCCTTCTTTGATCATAACGAGTAACTGATGGATAGTTATGATGTTTTTTTATTCCGCTTATATCCTCAGATGCTAATATACCAAATTGCTTCATACATTTTATCGGTTTCTTTTCCCTTCTTTGTTGTTTGATATCAGATTGTGGTATCGACGGTAAGGCTTTTATATCGTAAGTTAGTACGGTATGAGTTGGGGCCTGTGAAATATATTCACTGAAGTCATCACAACGACTGCAATTATCCCTTTTAGACTGTGTCTTGATCTGATGATTTGTGACGTCATCACATTCAGTTGAGCTAATTGGATTTTCTGATTTAATTTTTATTAAATCGGCTACGGTGATAGTTTTCGGTAGTTCAAACGTTTTTGTAGTAGGTATTTCTTCTTTTGTTAGTTGTTCGATCAATTTATTCAGCTTACTACTTTGCTTTGTCAACTTTAATGGATAGATATTACCTGATGCCTCTGTTAACTTTAATGGATACACACTAGCTGATGACGCATTAGCTGAAGCATCTGGTAATTTTAATGGATACACATTAACTAATGTCTCTAGACTCTGATTAGTTTTAACTATATTGATTAAGACTTTAGGACAGGGTATAGCTACTTCAGGACTGGACGCTATTACTCGTATTTCACCTTTATTTCGATGCGCATTTGATTCATCGCTTTTTCCAGTCGGATTTTTGATGGGCGAAGTACTTTTACTTGGAACTTTATGTTTCGACTCCTTATCCGCAATAGTAGATTTTATATCCTGATCATTGTTCAATCTCAGTTTAGTGTCTAAGGGTTTATTTTTCGTTTTGACAACTTGATTTTGAGCATTCTTTATAGTAAAGCCGTCCACTGCAATATTACATCCCATGTAACTCGGTATAGCTATATGTTGTTGTTTAAATGCCAGTTCAAATCGACCAATATCACAAAATTTATTTTCCCTTCTATCAAGAACGACTTTTAATGTGTCGTCAATGACGTTCCGACACAGACGTTCTGTGACATCGGTACTTGCACCTAATGCTGGACTAGAATTTATTTCGATTAGCCACGGTTTTAACTCATCGTTAAGCATAAAATCAGCTCCATACAGTTCAAATGAATTCTTACGATATTCAAGTGAATCTTGACAACTTTGCAGAGCAGCAATAATAGCTTTCTTCATGCCTTCATATATTACATCATCCCATACGTTTTCATGGCCTGGTAAATAAAGTGAGTGTATTATACTGCACGGGGGAAAATAGTGAGGAATCTCTATTATGTTTACCCCCTGGAAAACTAAATAATATCTCCATTGGTGCAAACAGAGAATAGAATTGCAGGAGTGATAATAGAAGACTGAAGGATCCAAGCATACGAATTTAAAATCTGTTCCAAGCAGGCACACGACATCAGGCTAACGTCCAAACGACGTAGAGTTGTTTTAACGTTGATCCGATGTCGCGTATGGCTGTTGAGTTACTTTTGGTTATATGATAAACACTTAAAATGAATATCCAGATGGACACGTGACGTTTTTACAACGTAAAAAAAAGACGTTGCTTTGACGTCAGAATGTTAAAACAACGTGTATTTCTTTACGTTGAAAAAACATCATGTGCGGGCAGGAATATGACGTTTATGATGAAATATTTGCGATAAAGTACAGCATGAATGATGAATACGGCTTATATATGACAACATATAGGCGATATACCATACATGGCTTTATTTAGTAGTTTTTCACACTGTGCAGCTGTAAACTTGAAAAATCCCAGTGGGCAAAAAACTCGTTCAAAGTTCGCAGTAAAGACGTGTTCTAGCGTCTTTACTGCCGTGTTCTAGCGCCTTTACTGTGGACTTTGAATAAGTTTTTCCCCACTATACTATACTAGACGTATGTTTTTAACGTTGCTCTAGCGTTTTTAACTGACTTTGAACTAGTTTTTGCCGAATAGGAAGTGACAGTGAAGAAATACCTTTTTCTGCCAGAAAAATTTTGAACTGATCACTGGACCACATATTTGAATCTGGAAGGTGTTCAGATCGTTCACCAACTGCATAATTCTTTTGAACTGAATTATTGGAAAGATGATACTGTGGATCAAAATTATCCATAGTAAACTCTTGACCACAGAATCTAAAAGAAAAAAAAAGTAATGGCCAGTACAAAATACAAGCAAATAATCAGTGTATCACTGTGGAGGAAAGTTGAGATACGTAAAATATAAAATGTAAGTAAGTACAGGAGTAAAATGCACCTTTCTACAGATGCTCTATACATTTATTTCCGTTCAGTAGACTATCACAGCTAATAGAAAATTCATTCCAACAGTTTTCCAGCAAAATACCTTTTTAAAATTATTCTTGTAAAATTATAAGAAAAGTTATATGAATAAACGAGTGAGTGGTTCCAATATATAGGCGTATATATAGGCTCTAGCGTCTTTACTACGAACTTTGAACAAGTTTTTGCGTATAGCTCCGTATTTAGATGGAGTATTCAGTAGTCTTTGATGCTGTGTTGAAAAAACAACGAATAGTGTTGTGTCAACGAGCTTACAATGGATTGGTTTCTTCCATACAAATTATCCAATCAATTGCAAGATCGTTGACTCTTATTACCTAATATAACAGTCTTTATAAAACCATAAAACCAACGGATTCCAATCGGTTACTAAAAACCATTGTCGAATATCGAACTTAGTTTCGTAAACAAGATATGGACGTTCTATATAATAAGACACCATAGTATAGCGGTTTACCGAAGGGTTCCGGATGCAATTTCCAGTAAGGTGCCACGGTTGACTTAGTCTAGACTTTACTTAATACGTGGTCCGGTGGTCTTGGTCCGATTTAAAAAGCTAAAATCCCAGTGGGCAAAAACTTGTTCAAAGTCTGTAGTAAAGACGTTGAAAACGTTGTTCTAGTGTCTTTACTCTGTGAGCAAGTTTTTGCCCACTAGGATTTTAGCTTTAAATCGGACCAAGATATGAGATCTTGAAACGGAATTTGGAGATGCGTTATTACGTAAAATAACTACCAGTCATCACTGTGGAGGAGAGATTTTTCAGAATATTTTCTGCTAAATTGACTGAAAATATACTGAAAAATCTCTCCTCCGCAGTGATTTTAACTCCTGGTATTGTTCTTATTTATTTTAATCTCTTAGCAGCACGGGGTTACGTTAACACGGTACTTGCAGATGATAGGGAAAATCAGGGGGTTACTGTAAAGGTGAGATTTTCAGAATATTTTCAGTCAATTTGTAAGTTGTGCGACATAGTACCCTTTATTTTATATTTGTGATTATTTAGAGGTCACACTTACCAGACTATAACAGAAAAGATATCCATACCTATATATTTTTGTATGACCCATCTATTTTCTTTTTTAGATAGATTACCACTCAAACTAAGAATTTCATCAAGTCGATTCTTTATTTCAATACCTCTACCACGTGATTTAGCACCAGGCTTCAATATCCATAAGTTTCTATATCCATCTATGTTTATTTGCGGACAGTATTCCTTCATTTTAGATAAAATATTTTTACATTTTTCAACGTGTGACCATGCATCTAAAATAATGGCATCTTGGCTAGAAATAAAAATCAGAATAATGTGATCAGGTATTTTAACAGTTTGTCATCTTGACTAGAATTACAAAACAACAAAACAATATGTGTGACCAAGCATTTAAAGGAATGACAAAAATAACAATAAAACAGCATCTGTGAAACAGTACGTATGACCAGGATAAATAAAAGCACCTTTAGTAGAATAACAAAAATAGTATGTGCGACCGGACATTTAAAGGAATGGCATTTTCGTTTGAATAACATAATCAAAGGTACAGTATTGAAAGTAACCCACAAAACCAACTGAAAGTTAAACCTAAGCACATAAATATGATTTGCATACACACATCATACGTCAGTGTTTGAAATATGTATTTATTAAGATGGTAAAGTTTTAGTTAAAATAAACATTTGGAACACCTTTTTCAAGGTAAAATTATGTCAGGTCACTGTGGTGGAGAGTAGTGAAATTTCGTATCCAGGATAAACACCCAAACTTTACATGGTATTAGGATTCCATGTCCTTATTAAGTTGATAAAATTTCAGATCAAATAAACAACTGGAGCACCTTTATCAAGGTAAAATTATATCAAATCACTGTGGAGGAGGGTAGTGAAATTTCATATCATAGCCTGAAGCAATACTTAAAAATAACTTCTCCA
>JAULBZ010009318.1:0-10097 GCA_032360805.1 Neoturris breviconis | reverse complement strand
GACCTTGCATTTTATTGGTTTCTTCGTACCGAAGAAACTAATCAATTGCAAGCTCGTTTAGGGTGAAACTCATTTAGAGATCCATGTAATGGCTGTCGAAACAGGCAATATAAGTATTAGCTCAAAATTAGATATCTATCAATAACACCTTAGCCACAGTAAATACGTAGTTCTTATCCTGAGAAGCAATGTATGCATAGAATTAAAATAATGTGTGTGTGTGTGTGCATGTTAGTAGGGCTTGAAGTGCGCGTGTGTGTGTATTTTAGTCTAAATTTATTAAAAATGTGCCTCTATTTATGCGCACCCTGGCATGTACCTCGTTACTTATGCTAAAAGAATATCTTCAAGCATACTGTAGCATTAATGAAGAAGAATGTTTTATGCCAATCTACTTGCCATTGTCATAATTCATTATGAAAACCAACCCAGTGGGGGAAATGTCTAAAGATGCTAGGACAACGTTTTTAATGTTTTAGCTCACTGGGAAGTCTTTGCAAATAATCACTGTAGAAGAGCGATTTTTGAGCATTGCTTCAGGCTTTATACCCTGAAGCTGCTATGCTCAAAAATCCCTCCTCCAGTGATTATTTGCTCTAATATTGAACACGGGCAGCACTTATTTACTCTTATTACAAGAAAATCATTGTAGTTCGAGCCCGAAATAAGAGCAAATAATCACTGTGAAGAAGTAATTTTTGAGCATTGATTCAGTATAGAAAGGCTGGAGCAATGCTCAAAAACCTCTCCCCCTTAACTTCTATGGGTTGTGTTCTTCTTATCTTAGCACTGAACTTACTCCTTGCTAAACTTCTGCAGGGGTTTAATGCCGGTCACCACTGTAAAGGAGAGATTTTTCAGAATATTTTCAACCAATTTGGCCGAAAATATTCAGAAAATCTCTTCTCCACAGTGATAACTGGCAGTTATTTTAACCCCTGCTTCTGATATTAGAAATACAGTAAACTACTGCTATCTGGAACCCGTTCATGTTGGGAAAGCGTAAAATGTCGCAAAACAGTTGAGACAAACCCATGGATCGAAATGAACATACATCTGGTGGAGAGGATTACCAAGTCAATGTTTCTGCAATCACAGTGGTCAAAATAAGAGCAACCAGTGTAGAGGAAGCATAGCTTCAGGCTTTGTAGCTTGAAACTATGCTCAAAAATCCCTCCTGCACAGTGTTAATTAATCTTACTTCTACCACTGAATGAATTACAAGTTTCTTGACATAACACCCTTCTTCACAGGTACCAGATCAGGGGTTAAAATAATTGACAGTCATCAGCGTACAGGAAAAATCTCTTCTCCACAGTGATGTTCTGCAGTTAATTTACCCCCTGCAAATAGAGCAGTAGTTGACCACAAACTAACTAGAGTTATATTAAGACCAACTTCAAGAGAGAATAGGTTACTTAGGAATAAGAAACCTTATATTTTAGTTAGAACTTTTAATTGGAGTTGGTCCAATATAAGTGTTCCGATCCATCTTAAACACGATCTTGACTTCACTTTCTTGGAGTTATATGAAACAAATGAAACAGTGGTCAAAATAACAGCAAATAATCACTGCAAAGAAGGGATTTTGAGCATAGCTTTAAACCACAAAGCCTGAAGCTATGCACAAAAATCTCTCCTCCATAGTGATTATTTACTCCTAATATTGACCACTGAATTAACTAAACTAGGAGGACATCACAAACACATGTAGTTGCACAGACACATGAAAGTAACTTTCTCAGATTATCTTATTGCAAAACTCAGTTTAAAATCTAAAGATGGGTGCTGTATCAAAAAACTTGAGGTTGATCTCAAACCTGATTATAACTACTAGACATCACATCTGGAGGAGCATTTTTGAATGTAGTTTTCAGCTTTGAAGATGAAAACTATACTCAAAAACACTCCTCCACAGGTGATGTCCAGCAGTTATAATCCGGCTTCGATTTTTGTTTTTGCGTTACACAAAGAAAGCAATGCATTGCAAGATTGTTGCATCGCTAACACCGTTCATCACTGTGGAGGAGATATTTTTCAGAATATTTTCAGCCAATTTGGTAGAAAATATTCCAAAAAATCTCTCCTCTACCGTGATAACTGGCAGTTATTTACCCCTTGTAACACTGTTGTGATGAGCGTATCTTTATAGCGTATGTGTCATATTTGTTATTCTCCAGACCCTACCCTCATCTAATTTAGTATCTGACTTGACATTATTGCATGCATATTATTTAAAATAAAATCCTGAATAATTTTTATTTTATAAGCTCTCCGAACCCTCTGCATAAAGTCCCCAACAATTTGTCTTTATCATCCTAGGCTTATATTCAAGATTTTATGGTTCTAATTTTTAACTTTCTAACTGGTATTGCAAGGAGACCTACATAGAACCAATAATTAAATATGTATATATACCAGAAAGGATAGTAAATCCATCGAGTAAAAAAGAAATTGGTTGCAAACATTACAAATAAACCATCGCAAAACTTCTGCCATTTTGCATAATTGAATACTTTTGCAGCCTAAAAATATTAAATTAATTGTATACATAACATGATCAGGCAGCATTCAAAAAAAGAGCAAAATAATCACTGTGGAGGAGGGATTTTTGAGAATTGCTTCAGGCTTTGTAGCCTGAAGCAATGCTCCAAAATCACCCCTTCACAGTGATTATTTGCTTTTATTTCAACTTTTACCCCTCCCAACCAATACAATATTGACCCTTTACTCTGAAGTTATACTCAAAAAGATGAAATTAGTATCTGCACGCCTTACACAAGAAAAAATGTTGATAAAATATGTGTAAATGAATTGTTTGTGTATATGAAAGCACAAGAAGATGCTTTGAAATATGTTGGACAAAGTGCCAGCTTAAACGTTATAAAATGGTAGCACTTTAGAAACAAGATCTAATGAAAAAGAGATATTGTTGTCACAGCATTGGATTTGTTGAAATACAAGCAAATAATCACTGTGGAAGAGTGATGTTTAAGCATGTCTCCAGCTATAAAGCCTGAAGCTATGCTCAAAAATCCCTCCTTCACAGTGATTATTTACTCAGATATATTCCATCCAAATATAAAGGTGGATTTACACTAGGCAAAAAAAAGTTTGCACAAAAGCCTCATGAAGAATTCTATTGGCAAAAATTGAAATCATAGGCCTTCCTTTTGGCTATGTAAATCCACCTTTAGGGCATGTAGACTACAAGCTTCAAGATTTGACACTACATGGCAGATCGTCTAACCTCCAACCAATAATCTGAAGCATCATGAAGAAACATGATAACCACACCAATTCGATGATGATCTATTGCATATGATGAAAAGATTAATAAAATAGTAACCACATGATGCAAGAACATTTGATAAAAATCCTAAAATAACAATAAATATAAAAAAGTTCAGAAAGAGCTCAAGCATGCGGTTCTGGAAATAAGTCCAAATAGGCCGAAGTGATGCTCTGAAATCATTCCTTCACAGTGATTATTTGTTCTTATTTCCAGCATTGGGCACTTTATACCTGCTACTTTGTAGCCTGAAACTATGCCCAAAAATCAGATTTTGACTATGGATCAATGTTAAAATGGATGTTTATTAAGGAATATATGATTATTATGTACTGTTTTTGAGCGTGAAAATTCAATGCAAGAAAAAGTAAATAAAATAAATAAAAAACTTTTAAAATCATGTTTTTGACCACACAAATTTCAACAGTCCTGGAAATTCAGTCGGCGGAAAATTATGTTTAAATGCACTCCTCCACCTGTGATGGTAAAAATCGCTCATCCGCAGTTATTATTTGCTCTTACTTACAACACTGTAAGAAATAACTTATATAAGTCTAGAATCTAATTACGTAGAGGCCAGCCAAATCCCAACCCTTTCTTTGACTTGATTCCAACTCAAATTGAACAAAAATAATTTCTGGAATAATGTATGTATACGTAAAAATATGACAAAGTCTAAATAATACCTTTCGTTTTGCATCTATAAATTGCGAGAAAAGCAACGAAGTGTAAAATGAAAGTTCCATCAGATAATATGAACGTAAGTAGTTATTGAAATCTTGCTAGAATATAAAAATAAAACAACACATCAGTTCCAGGGGCAGCACACATAACATTATTAAAACCCAAGCATTCCAAACAAATGTTTCTTGGAACTTACTGTAGTTAGATTTGAACTCACACCACACTCTGATCCTGCTGGCTGCAGAATCCGCACCCTAACCTATTGTGCTATAAAGCACAATAAGTTAGGGGAATATACATTTTCTGTACATTCCCCTAACTTATTGTGCTTTATAGCACAGCAGGTTGGGGCGCTGGTTCTGCAACCAGCAGGATCTGAGTGTGAGTTCAAACCTCATTAAATTACAACTCATGCATAATTTCTGTGGTACCAGAAGTATCTGTGTCCCTTAGAGCCAGCACTTAGATTAGCACTGTAATAATCCTCACATAAGAAATAATTAATTTCTGTAATAATTGTTTCTTGAATTCAAAACAGAAAATATTTAGAAACAAACCTGTCTGATATAACCTCTCATCCATTCATTAGTGTCATAAAACCAATCTGTTGGCAATATACAAAATCCTCCAAAGCAAAACAACCAAAAATAGAATACGCATCTCCAGCAACTTTCTGTAGCTTTACTGAGTAAGGGTATTTGTAATGCTTTCCTTCGTTTTCTGAACCATCTCTGTACTTTAGAAGTTGTCCAGTCTAGTTGTTTTGCAAGACCATCAACTTGTTTATCATTTGGATTTTTAGCAGTCGTAGTAAACACATGCTCACAAATGGGATTTTCTTCGTAAGAAGTTTTCCGATTTTTTACAATACCAATAGATAAACAAAATGGTGTAGCAATAAACCTAAGTATGAAATATAAAGGACATATAAGAGCAAATAACCATTGTGCAGGAGATAATTTTTAACATAGCTTCACGCTACAAATCCCTCCTCCACACAGTGATTTAATTTACTCTTATATTGACCACTGATAACACTAGAAAGATTATATTGTTTTAGGCCTCTGAATTCACGTTGACATTCCCTTGTGGAAGAGCATCTTTGGAGACTAATTTGCAGTCTGTTGGTTGCAAATTAGCCTCCAAAGATGCTTCTCCACAGGAGAATGCCGCCGTAAATTCAGATTATATTGTTTCCTCCACGCAGTGATTTAATTTACCACTGATATCACTAGAAAGATTATATTGTTTAATACCAGCAAAAGATGTTGTTGCTTCCTACATGACTAATTCCTTTCTCACGGTGATATGCACCGGTTTTATTGTGTTATAAACTCGATCTTCAAAAAATAACAAAAAGTGTATCTGTGAAGTAATTCTTTTGCTCCCAGGCAAATCTATTGCTCCCTGCAATTCAAACCCCATGTACACTATGATACCTACACTTTATTCTCCATACAGTCCTTCACTAGGAGTATTATATTGTAATTTTAGAAGAAAAAGAGGAACTCAATTTCCGAAAAAAAGAAGTGGTCAAAATGCTACAGTATATACAGTAGCACATATCAACCATAAATTGTTTCAATAAAAAATAAACTTCAAAACCTTTGCTTTGACGGCAGCTAAAATACATTTTCTAGAATAATTATTTACTTGAGGTCAAATTTTAAATGCCATATTTCATGGAATAAGCACCCATGTTTAGATAAGCGCGCCTTTCCTTGAGCACCCACCTCACCAAAGTAAAAATTTAATAGCGCACACCCTAATAATTAAGTGTGAATTAAGTACCTATTACCCTAGAATGCATCATTTACAGTTATTTTCTTCTCTTATGTTAAACGTCGGCGATAAACTAAACTAATACACAAGAAAAATGATACTGGAAGAAAAGTAGATAGCAAAGAAGACGATATTGTTACACAGGCGTATGTCAACAATAAGTTGCATTAGAATAAGCACCAATTCTTGAATAGATTTTGTGCATTAATGGATCAGTGGTTTAGCGGTGGCGTTATTTGGAGAGTCCCGATTCAATACCACGCCAGGGTGCTAGCTAGGATTTTTGGGAACATAACGTTTTCCATCAATTTGAGAAAAAAAACCCAGGGAAACTGAACTGAGAACTTTTAGCGAAATTAGGAAGTTTTTTGCTCAAATTTCAGTTGGGAAGATGACTGATAACGTCATCTCTAAGGGTTGGCTAACATCCTGCACGCTCGCACGAAAAATTCAAGCCACATCCCTGGAAGTACTGCCACCTACCTGTTCCCTTGTATAGTGGGTCCGGCCTAGTTTCAGGATCAATAGGGTAGGGTTAGTCATTGAGAAAGATTAAGATCTGGAGAGGATAAAAGAGTACTCCCTCTCCTAGTAGTGGCCTCGGCATTGAGAGGGAAAAACGCTTAAAAAAAATGCCCACCCTACAGAAGCAAAAATTAAATACTGTAACCACCCAGGGCACTAAGGAAATTAAGTACCGGTCATTCCAGGCCTCTGAAATCACATTGGCATTTCCCTGTGGAGGGGCATCTTTGGAGGCTAATTTGCAGCCAACAGTAAATTAGTCTACAAAGATGCTCCTCCACAGGGGAATGTCGACATGAATTCAGAGGTCTATCATTCAATGATTTGAAGTAAAAAACATATTCTCTTAGTTTAACCAGATGGGGCTACGATTGAAATATTGAGAATAGAGTTTTCAACTAATGTACACTTTAAGAGCACAAAGTTTTGTGAGCACAATTTTTCAGCACTTTTGCAAAAGTTTATGACGCAAACTATTTCAAAACTATCGCTTCACAAAAGCTTATACTTTTAAAACGACCTAGTTTATATTTGCAGAAAATTCAAAATTTTATGCCTTCTGCTATTTTTGCAGATTTTTTCCTCGCAAAAGTTTTTGCTCACCAAGGTTTGTGTTTTGAAAGTACATACAGTAGACTAAGATTTAACGTTATATTTGTTGTAAAAGTATTGGAAAAACTTAATAAGAAGAAGAAATACCTTTCAAATATATATCTAATACATAATATAAACAAAGCAATGAGCGGAACATAGTATAAATCATTAAAATTAGGTTTATTGACTCCAGGAGTAGGTTCAAGATCTTTCCATGTGTAACCTTCAGGTAACCAGAAACTATCACTCCAAAACCACTTCGATATTTCATCCATATTTTATTATATTCTTTAACTATTACAAAAGAAGTGGTAAACAAATCTAATCAGGAATTGATATAACTGCCAGTCATCTCTGTGGAGGAGATTTTTTTTCAGAATATTTTTAGTCAAAAATTTCTCCTCCACAGTGACTGACCGAAAGTTATTTCAACCCCTGCTCATGACATACAATTGATTTTAAGACAACGTTTATACACAGTTGAAGCTTTGTAATTCGATCAAAATCAATTGAAACACTTATGCCTCCCCGGGGAAAAAAAACTTGTTCAAAGTCCACATTAAAAAAAATTGTAAAGCAAGCTATTCTTGAAGTCCCTCCCAGTGGGCAAAAGAATGTTCAAATTCTGCAGTAAAGGCACTAGAACATCATTACTACTGACTTATAATAAGTTTTTGCTCACTGAGGTGAGAGTTCGAATTACAGAAGTTTAACAGTATATATTTTTGGCAGTTGGTAATTGTTTCTTTTACTATATTAATAAACACACAAATAAAAGCTGTTTATTTATTACTTCCCTATTTGTTTCTTCAAAATACATTGAATGTGTTATTTCAATGATGATTAAAAAAAAAATAAATAAACTAGAAAATAAATAAATTGTTTCTATTAGTTGTCAGTTCAATTCTGATTTGGATAGCACACTTTTTAATGTCTATGGTAAGCAGGAACAGGATCATAAATTTCAGACACTTTTTGGCCAAATAGTGGACATTGATTATGGCTATGAGCAAAATCACACCATTAATTTTGAAAAAAATATATACATATTTATATAAATTCATTGCCTTAATTGAGAAAGTCAGACATTTCAACATTGACTTTTATGAAAACAAACGTTCAAAATCATTATTTAAAGGTACGGTATTGAAAGTAGCCCACTAAACCATGTGAAAATTAAACCTAAGCACATAAATATGATTTGCATACACACATTAGACAGTGTTTGAAATATATCTTTATTGGTAAAGTTTCAGTTTAAATAAACATTTGAAACACCTTTTCCAAGTTAAATTATGTCCAGTCACTGTGGAGGAGAGTAGTCAAATTTCTTATCAAAGATAAACACCAAAATTTTGCTGTCATTAGGAATTCATGTCCTTTTTAAGTTGATCAAGTTTCAGATCAAATAAACAATTGGAAAACCTTTATCAAGACATAATTACATTTTAATCACTATGGAGGAGAGAAGTGACATTTCATACCATAGCCTGAAGCAATGCTTAAAAGTCACTCCTCCACAGTGGATGTAAATTGGATACACACACTATTTATATACTTCATAGCATTATGTAAAAACTAAATAATGATATAATTTAATTAAAACTTTATAAAGCAGCGCTCGAAATAACTTTACAATGTCGCCTGTCAGCGTGATCATAAATTTTCTCATCCTAGCGATCATCGTAAAATTATGGCGGTCATCATAAATTTCGAACATGCTGTTGTTGTACATAATTGTTACTCAATTATTATGCAACATAATGGTGGTGGAATGGTGCAGTTAATACTGTGATCAAAGAAAAGCGCAAAAAATGGAAGCAATGGAAACTAGGAGGTAGCAAGGAAGAGTATAAATTAGCAAAAAAGGCCGCTAGTCGTGCTGTGTACAATGCTAAACAGCAAGCCCAGTCAGAAAACTTTCGTGACATAAATACAAACAATGACCGAAACAAGATATTCAAGATGGCTCGGGCAATTAAAGACAGCAATAAAGATGTAATCGGAGAAAAATGTGTGCGTGATGATAATGGCAACCTAGCCCTAAGTGATGATGCAAAGTTACATGCTTGGAAAGAACACTACAAAAGACTCCTAAATGCTGAATTTCCGTGGGATAAGAACTCTCTCAATGCAGAATATGCAGTTGAGGGTCCAGCAATATTTATTACAGAAGATCTGGTGACAGCTGCCATCAATAAGATGAAACAAGGAAAAGCGGGAGGACCATCAGGAGTGATAGTTGAAATGATCAAAGCAGGAGGAAAAGAAGTTGTTACTGCAATAACGGAGCTAGTCAATAAGATCATACATGAAGAGAATATTCCAGAGGATTGGAAGGACTCATACATCATAAATTGCTACAAGGGAAAAGGTGATGCGACAGAACGTGGAAATTACAGGGGCCTAAAGCTGCTAGACCACGTGATGAAAGTTTTAGAGCGTGTTCTTGAAAGCCTGATTCGTTCACAAGTTAACATTGATAACATGCAGTTTGGTTTTATGCCAGGACGCAGTACGACAGATGCTATCTATATTCTACGTCAAATGCAGGAGAAGCATCTTATCAGGAAGAAGAACATCTATTTTGCTTTTGTTGACCTTGAAAAGGCTTTTGACCGAGTTCCACATTCCGTACTCTGGTGGGCTATGAGGAAACTAGGTGTTGAAGAGTGGATAGTTAGACTTGTAAAAGTTATGTACAATGGAGCTAAGTCCAGAGTGAGGGTAAATGGCTGTTTTAGCGAGCCTTTTCATGTAACTGTTGGTGTCCATCAAGGTTCTGTATTAAGCCCATTATTATTTGCAATTGTGATGGAAGCACTCTCTCGTGAGTGTCGTACTGGTTGTCCGTGGGAGATCTTATATGCAGATGACCTTGTCATTATGAGTGAAAATATAGAGGATTTAAAAGACCAGCTACTAGTTTGGAAATCAACTCTAGAGACACGAGGACTTAGAGTAAATGTGGGAAAGACCAAGATTCTGAGTTCATCAAGTCAATCCCAAAAGCCAGCTACAAAGGTTAAATGGCCTTGCGGCGTGTGTACAAAAGGAGTTGGTTCAAACTCAATACTCTGTCAGAAATGCAATCTCTGGATCCATAAGAAATGCTCAGGAGTAAAAGGAGTACTAAAGAAAGAAATTTCATTTACTTGTAGAAAATGCAAAGGCGAAATCATCCCACCCGAGGATTTGAATTCCACCCCATTCCAAATCG
>JAULBZ010009317.1:0-10098 GCA_032360805.1 Neoturris breviconis | reverse complement strand
CTATTTCTCTGTCCGGTCCTGCCTGTTGCCTGTGTTCCTCTGCCTACCTGCCTATGGTCCGTATCTGGTGCCTTGGTACTGTTGCCTTCCCTATGCCTATTCCTCAGTCCGACCCTGCCTGCTGTCTGTGTCTTAAAATTTCGCTTGCGAACATAGTGGTGCCTATACACCCACGCTCCGCAACCCTTAAAATATTGATCAAAGAAATGTATTTACATAAAGATTGGGTAATTTTTAAGAAAAAATTCTAACTATAAGATTGACATCAGTTATGCATTGGAGATATATTAAAAAATGTGAGTAATGGTTGATATATCTTATCTGCAATGTCTTAATATACCGTAAATTCCCGAATATAGGTCCCCATATATCGAATTTTCTTATTTACTTGTTAAACACGTCTATGTTTTCTATGCTTTTCTCCAAAAACTTTGTATTTATCTTTGTATTTATTGCCACTTCTCCTCCTCTATAAACATTATTTTATGTCTCCATTTCCGGAATGCAAATCCCCGCACACATCCCCGATTATAAAGCCTCTCAAAATTAGTCTTATCAGTTATATATGGCTCTGAGCATATATTCGGGATTTTACCGTATATTTACGATAGATACAAGCACCATATCCCATGGGCTTGTTCAAAGTCTGCAGTAAACGAGCTTGTTCTTTGCTCCGGACTTTGAACAAGTTTTAAAATTAGAGAAAACCATCACGGCGTAGGAAGGATATTTTACAGAGGAAGATTTCAAACAAACGTTAATGGCTGATTTCCATTGGGCGGAAAATTCCAAGCGAAAGTCAAAAAGACATTCCATTGGTAGAAATTGACATCACACGTCTTTTGGCTTTCACAAGGAATTTTCCGCCTAAAGAAAATCAACTTTAATGGAAATTATTATTTATCTTACGTCAACAAGCTTGCAATTCATTGGTTATTTGGTACGAAGAAACCAATCAAATAGAAAGTTAGAACAAGTTCTACTTTGGGCAACGCTTCGTTTTTATTATTTTGTGAATAGGTCTATTGTAAGACAAGTGACTCGGAAATATATCTAACCTTGTCTGTTGTAAATGTTTTGGTATATCGTCATTAGCATGAATACCCTGTGGAAAGTCTTGCAAAAACGCCACCTAAAATATTGTAAACCAAATAATCACTGTGGAAGAGGGATTATTGACCATAACTTCAGGCTATAAATCCTGAAGCTATGTTCAAAAATCACTTCTCCACAGTGATTGTACTGTAATATATCGTGAAATTATACCTAGAACAACGTTGAAAAAGCGTCTTTTAAACAGGTTTTTGCCGCTGGGCAGTACCTAAAGTGAACACGAACAGAATAATAAGAAAAACATATGTTGTATCGCCTGCGTATGCAATTTCAACTGTTTTCTGTCAATAATCTTACCTTTTCTTCTAGATCATCAATTTTTCTCAATAAGTCTGCTTCACGTTCAGCAGCTCCTCTTAAATGTGTTTTGATTTCTTTTAGGATACCATTCTAGATGAAACAAACCTAGTTCAACGAGTATAAATCGCTCAAATTAGAGTTGCATACTACAGTATAAAAGACCACCAAATACGGACTTGTATAACTCCGCATATGTCTATACACGGTTCGTATACGAAACTATAAGTATTCAATAGTCTTACACGTTATGATTATAGATGAACTAAATCGTGTGAGTTATTTGTGTTATCTGTGTAATGCTATTATATCAATCTTTGACTGCGTTGAAGATTAATTTCGACGAGGGGAAAATTTTCCGCAAGAACCAAAAGAGGACATTGATAGAAATTAATGCCACAAATTATATTTCAAAAACAGTTACTTTAGTAGACTTAAACCCAGAATAAACATTTTCACCTCTTTACTGTGGACAATGAACAAGATATCGACAACCGGGAAGAAGCTAAAATCGTAAAAATTTGTCTAAAATAAACCTAGTATGGTGATCAACGATCCTTGATATTGATTAGTTTATTTTTTGATGGAGTACTCAACGCTCTATGCTAATTTAAAGCCACTTCTTAGGGAAGCCAATAATTTATTCGTTTTGGTGATAGCCAACGATCCTGCAATTGATTGGTTTCTTCGAACTAAATGAACCAATCAATATATTCGTACTAATAAACCAATTCACTGCAAGATCGGTAATATGATAGTCTGGCGATTGATCGAACAATATGATCAAACATTTGATATGTAAAATTCAAGCCTGAATGCAACTGCCGGACATCACCTGCGAGAGAGTGTTATTTGAATAGAGTTTTCAGCTTTAAAGCTGAAAGCTATACTCAAAAACACTTCATCATGGTGATGTACAGCATTTATATTCTTAAAATTACCTTTTTTTGAATTTCGTGTTCCATAGATTTTATTTTTTCTTCGTACATTTTACTGACAACTAAAGATTTTGACTTTCCATCAACACTAGTAAAAGTAGCAGCCATTTTATTGTTTACATCACTCAGTGCTTTGTTTTTCTAAAATAAACATGCAAACAATAGTTAGACAATTTTATTCTACAGTTTAAAATTGAGGGAATTGTGCAAAAAGAACGAAAGAATGACTGTCAAAACAAACAATACGGGTGTCAGGGGTTAAACGACTTCCGGTCATCACTGTGGAGGAAAGATTTTTCAGATTATTTTCAGCCTGGCTGACTGTTGCAAAAAGGAGGATATTTGAAATATTTGTATAGAAGAGTGTTATGTCAACGACCTTGCATTTGATTGGCTACTTCATACCATGAAAACCAATCAAATGCAAGATCGTTGATATAACACTCTTCGTTGCAGATTTATTTTAACCAAATCTATCCGATTTAAGATGAAAATAATTTGAAAAACAAGAGAAAAAATTGTACCTCTTGAACATCATTCGTCAATTTCTCGTTTGTTACATTCAAACTACCATTTTCTACTCGCAATCGTTCACATTCTTCATTTTCCTTTAATAAAAAGATAAAACTTTACACTCATTTTCGATAGTAATGCTTCTCAGAAATGTTACAAGCATATAATGATAGATCTTACACTAATTTTCAATAGTAATGCTTCTCCGAAATGTTACATGAAGCATATAATGATAGATCTCTCAGAAATGTTACAAGGATATAATGATAGATCTTTCAGGCTTCATTTAATCCATTCTGAATGATTTCGCACTATAGGACCAATATAATACATATAGGAAATATTTTGTAAAACCCACTCCAATGTTCCAACAAAGTGAAAATAACTTGTTAGATTAAGCGAGCTTAGAAATCGCTGCTGGATATCACCTGTGGCAGAGTGATTTTGATTTACAGCTGAAAACTACATCCAAAAAACAACGCAAAATCGTTATGCAGTGTCATGTTTATTTATTGGATTTGGCAATATATAGATTATTAAGACTACCGAGACATTTTTAACAGTTTTTTTTTCTTCATTTATTTTTTAAGAAACGAGGCTAAGAGTTTTGCAAATTAACTCGCACAATAACAAAATGAATCTTACCTTTCTCAAGTCTTTTCGTAATTTCTCATTTTCCTGGATCAGTTTTACTGTTGATTTGGGTGCAGATACCTGTCGCTTATTGTCAGTTGCTTGTAGCTGCTTCAACCTTTGAACTTCTTGCTATAAATAAAATTTCGTTTCAAAAACAACTTTTTTGTTTGTTTAACATTTGACCAAAATTCAACAAATGAGTATGTCTTATTTTACTCAGTACAAAGAAACCAAAAGAATCATTGCTCTTCTCTGTAACTTTTAATTTTGAGACGTACTCTCAGCAAATTCATAATAGATCTTTAGAAGCAATTTGCAAGTACTCGAGATATTCAGTAGCTGAGTAAATTTAGCTGTATTTGTATGGTTCAAGCGATAGCAGAAGAAGGTTAGAGTTAAAAAATCCTGACTATGAAATCAAATTGTTGAGAACAAGTTAGAAATATGATGAGAAATATCTACTGCACCGCTAGGAGAAAATAAAAATATTAATAATAACCAATGTGCAAGTAATACGCATCTCAAATAGGCAGTGTATGAAATAATAGTAAATAATCACTGTGAAGGAGGAGTTTTGAGCATAGCCTGAAGCTTTGTAACATGAAGCTATGCTGAAAAATCTCTCCTTCACGGTGAATATTTGCTTTCCGACTACTGAATAGAAAGTCTGTATTAGATTTTACCCTTATAATTATTGAAAGCATGTTTGCATGGCAAAAAAAAGATCATAAAAAATCAAAAAAATACCCAGGTTGTAGTTTTGACATATTTTAAATCCGAAGTTATGTGCTTAATCACTATTCTCAAGTATTCCAAAATTGTTGAAAATTATTCCTGCACAAGTTTACCAAAGTTGCAAGCCTCCAAATTAACTGTTGAACATCACCTGCGGAGGAGGGTTTTTGAATACAGTTTTCAGCTACAAAAAAACTGTATTCAAATCACTCCTCCCCAGATGATTCCTGATAATTGTATTGAGGCTAAATTGTGAATTGGGCTACATGTAAATATTTAAAATATTCTTTTCAACTTAAGTTGGCTGTGGACGAGTGTTTGTTTAGTTTATAACTTACAAATGCCAACGATACTATGGAAGTAAACAATCAAAGGTATCGAAAGCCCACTGAACTGAGTGAAAGTTAAACCTAGCTCATAAATGAATTGCATACACACATTATACATCATAGCATTACGTGTACACTATAATAAAAATAGAGAATATGCCTAAGTTACAGTCTAGTAATATAGGAATACATGTTTTTAATGAAATATTAATTTTAAATTAAGTTAAGACTTGTATAGGCTACCTATAGGCTATGTGTACTCAGACTACATGTATACATGATATATGTGTAATATATATAGACTATATGTATATGCATAGACTATACACATAGGCTATAAGTAACACATACTATGTATACTTTCTTAAAGCCCAAATTGCTTTTTCAATGTTTTTACGGTTTAACGTTTTTTAAAAAAATTGAAAAAGAAAGATGGATACTTCAAATGTCCTAGAGTTATCTCATATCATATCCACAAACTGAAGAAGAAGCTTCCCAAAATACAAAATGGATGGCAATATAGATTAATAGAAGTCTCACAGGAATTTACATGTCAAAAGTCTCCACTTCTCCCCTTATCCTTTGGGTATAATATTATTTATATTTGCTTGGATGTGGTCAAAACCTCAAATAATTTAAAGTTTCAAAAAACAAAAAATTTATTGTTGATACTCGGTCCCGAGTTGGGAAAATCAAAAAGAAATTGACCAGCGGTCATGATGAATTGGTCTATTGAGAAAAGCTGTATGCAGTCACCACCAAAAAGTGATAGTAATAGCCTATCCAAACTTTACTTGGTGAAAACCAAAATAATCATATGATGACAATTTCTACAAATGTAATTTCTTCTTTTGGCTTTCGCACGATATTGTTCGCATAGTCGAATTCAAGATCAAATACGAACCTTTAAATTTCTGTTTTCTCTTGTTAAGTCCGCATGTGGTTTTGGTTTTCCAGCTTGCTTCTTTAAGGTTTCATTCTCTGATTGCAATCGTTCAACTACCCTTCTCATAGCAGCTATAACGCGTTCCATGTCTTCAACAGATTGACCACCCATTCCAGTGCCCATAGCAGTCTAAAATAATAGAAAGTTATAATCTAGTAATAAACGTCCACAATACATCACATGGGTTTATACAAACACAAGGGATAAATCGTAACTTTCTGCTTGTCTTTCTGAAACGTTTATAATTCCTTTACTACCTTATACAGCCTAGCAGATATCTATCCACCTCCTATTACCGTTACCCTGCAAATAATAACATAAACAAGAAAAACTTTCAGACTTGTTGCCATGGTTTCCATAACAACAATTATTACAAAATCAAAGGTACGGTATTGAAAGTAAACCTAAGCATATAAAATATGATTTACATACACACATTATACAGTGTTTGCAATCAAGGTAAAATTATGTCAAGCCACTGTGGAGGAGAGTAGTGAAATTTCATATCCTAGTCTGAAACAATGCTCAAAAATCACTCCTCCACAGAGAACAAGGATTACATACACACATTATACATCATAGCATTATGTACACACCAAATAAAAATAGAGAATACCCTATGATATCATATTAACTGTGCTTGTATAGGCTACATTGAGACTATTATGTATAGAAGAGGATATGTTTTGATCATACATAGTTATACTGTACGTATATAGAAACCATGCATTTATTGTAAATGTACTTATAAAGTTACACTTAATTCATTAAGTTAATACTTAATAAAATATTTTAAAGTAAAGGTGGTTGTCATCATTAATTAAAAATCATCATTAAAAGGAATAATGAAATAGAAGATTACATTTTTATTAAAACAATTTATTCTTTTATTAAAAAAATCTTCCTTTGCTGAATTGTGTATTGTCATTATATTTCTAATATAAATTGGGAGTAATCAATGTTATAAAAATTTATACTCATGATAGTAATTGAACGTTTTATGGCCCTAAAGTGAATACACATTAATACACATTAATATTTATTTCAAAATTGAAGAAGGGAGCTTCCCAAAATCAAAATGGAGACTTTAATTCTAAAGTTTTAAAAATTATTTTTTTATAAAAAATATCACTTATCATCTGAAAAAATTGAGGAAGAAGCTTCCCCAACATACAAAATGTCTGCCAAAAAAGGTTCATGGTCACAGTCTGATAGAAAATTAAAATGTTAAAAAAAATGTTCAAGTCTCTACTTCTCCCTTATCATTTTACCACTTTTTTTGGGTGAATGTAGTCAAAACCTTATAGAATTCAAAAAATCCCTTTTTCACCGATACTCGGTCCCGAGTTGACGAAATTGAAAAAGATTTTGCCAGCAGTCTCGTAATATTGCCTAGTACAATGCCTTTTCGGTCCTCCGGCCTGAAAACTCAATTTAGGACTCGGGACCGAGTAAATAAAATTAAAAAACAATTTGGCAAACCCTTTTAAAATATCGCCACGAATGCTGGTACCAAATTTCAAGATAATAGCACTTTGGGAACATAGTCTATTATAAAATCCTTTTTCCCCAAAACTCCAAACCGAGTGGATTGTATGAAAATAATGATGTGATTCCTAGTATGTAACAAACCTTATAAATTAATATATATTAAATCGTTTCAGTTTCGATTTTCATTTCAATTGTTTTGAAAGTATTCAAAACCTTTAAGAAGATTGATAATATATTATACAAAGAACTGGGACATATGTAAGTAAGTAGTAATCGAAAGTTTAATATACTCAGTGAATCTACTAACAGTAAGTAGTTTGATGCACATACACATATCTTAAGTTGAGCTGGTGTTACTGTTATCCGAGATCCACACAATCTATACAACGTTATATTTCCATTTCGTTTTGCCTGCTTAGGTATTTATCATATCATATCATTTTTTTACCATACCACCCTTTTAAAGAATGGATCTGAAATATATTTTTTACTACTTTCTATCCCATCAGAGCTTGAAATTATGGAAATTGTACTACTGAGACAAGAATCTGGTCTGAGAAATTTACAGAAGTACAGTATTCGTGAATAATTTTACTCCTCTCAGCCAATAAAAACTCTAAAATACTGTATATGATAATTCATGATAATTTACTCATATTCAAAACTGACATAATAAGGTATATTTATACTGAACTTTTCACAGACATTTATTTTTGCAGTTGAGCCATATAATATTTTTTGTGGGCACTATTGTTATTTGATTTGGCCAAAAATCATGAAATTTGCAACATTTAATGCTAGCAAAATTATGTGGTTAAAGGTAATGCAAACCGTCTATGATTTGCAAAACTTTCATAAATGTAAATAGCACTTACTTTAATAATTCATACGCATCATAAGCAGAGATTGGTTGAGTAGGAATTCTGGGTAATCCCTTTAAAGTTGATGGATCTGTATGATATGCCCAGTCTAAAAGAACAGTCCAACATGTTGAAAATTACTGCTTAAAATAATATAATCTCTTATGAAGTTGGTACACGATATTAAGGGAAATAAATTTTGTCACGGTGTGTGATGTTAATTTCTGCCAATGGAATGTCTATAATTTCTTTCTATGCGTGCCCATATTCCATTTCGTTTCCATTCCACATAATACCTCGCAGAAATACAACGAAATCATAAAGTAATCACTACAAAATTTATTTTCCCTGTACAAACATCAAAACCTCCCTCCTGTTGTATATCATCACGAAAACAGAAAGTTATAAGAACCTGAAGTTGACAAAATTTAGCTACATTGAAACTGAAGATATTTATTGCTGACTTCATACAATCCATTGTGTAATTTAGATTTTCTTAGGAAACACCATACCTTTTGCTGGATAACTAGGAGTGAGAGGATCACCAGATGGTATATCTTTATAGTTACTTTTCAAGATTGAACCTCTTTGAACACCATCTAATGGTAACCATCGACCATTTGGAAATGTTTGGTTATTTGGAACTGGTGCATAATCGAAGGGATCACTGTATATAATAACGCCTTTTGCACCACGATCTTGTGCATTCCCAACCTACAAAATCACAAATAAAAATACTTAAATAAAAATATTTGTTATAAATTCATCTTCTGTACTTACAATCTGGAAACTTGTTTTTTATAATAGAATTGGGCATCTGTGATGCAATGTCAGTCATGAAATGCTCTACTGTAATAACAACTTGTCAAGCTGAATTGAATTCAAATTTCCTAAAAATTACAGTGACAGGCATATAGATAATATAAAGTCATTTAGCGGTAGGTCAGTGTTTTGTTTTCCATTGATCATATTTCTTCAACATTTCAGTCTCAAGGAAAAAACAGATACTTGAAAAATAAAATAACTGGTCACCACATTGTAAATTAGTACGTATATACAATGTTCGAGAAATATAAGCAAATGATCACTGCAGAGGAGTGATTTTTGAGCTTTGTTTAAGGCTATAAGGCCTGAAGCAATGCTCACACGTCCCTCCTTCAAAGTGATTATTTGCTCGTTTATTTCAACCAAATAAATACATGTATATTAATTACTAAAAAATTAAACACCATTGTGTACAAGCTTTAGAGATTTAATCTCTTCAAGATCTCTTTTGAAGATCTCTATGCTATTCATAAACTTACTTTATCTCCACGAAATATCTTTCCATAGCGTACAAGAACAATTTTACCAGATACATTCACCTTGTATTTATTTTCAAGTTCTTCAAAATCTTCAAAACGACCATAGTTGACATAAATAAGTTCACCCTATAAATATAATTAAAAATTCACTCGTCTATAAGATTATATAAGATTAAAAGATTACAAGGGTAGCCACTTCATGTCCTTAATAAGTTGATAAAGTTTCAGGTCAAATAAAAATTGGAACACCATTATCAAGGTAAAATTATGTTTAGTCACAGTAGAGGAAAGTACTGAAATTTCATATCAAAGATAAACACCAAAATTTTACATGTCATAAGAATTTCATGTCCTTATTAAAATTATTAAAATTATGTTTAGGCATTGTGGAGGAGAGTAGTGAAAAAAAAAAATTTTCAGAACAAGGCTATTTTTTGTGAAATCTAGGACATTTTCCAGACAAGAACAAATTCCAGGACAATTCCAGGATATCCAGAATGGGCGGCCACCATGCCGAGTATTCTACAAAATATGGCTACCCTGAGAATGATTGCAAAATTTGACGAGCCTGAGTCACTATCAATGAATGGAATGACTAGCGTGAGAATAATTAAATATCCCTAATCTGAATACAGTTTCTACCGCCTGAGATAAAGCAATGACAGATATGAACAAAAATATGATCAAAATCAGTGTGATATCTATGTCAAAAGAATTGAACAGTTCCATTTGGTGATTTATGTATAAGCACGATTATTAAAAAAATCTACAGTAGCCTGAGTATCATTAGTATGTATCAAAAGTCTGAATAATATCACCATGAAACATGACTAGCCTGAATATTGTTAAACACATTGTTATCCAAAGATATTAAGGGATGTATCACAGTTCCAGAAATTGAAAAAACTTTAATAAAGATTTATACCTGGACAGTTC
>JAULBZ010009316.1:0-10099 GCA_032360805.1 Neoturris breviconis | reverse complement strand
CCGGAATATCTCCAGGTCTTCGCTCCGGTGACTTTTTCTAATACCGGAATTACGTTCAATCCCGGACAGTGGTTGTTTTTTTGTGTGTAAAACTCAAATTTATAAGATAAAGCAGGTTACCGGAATAAACGTTTAACCAGCTCAGAATTCACATGTTTTTTGTTCGGTTTTGCTCTATTTGCCCATTTTTCTCTTTTAATGCGCATGATAAGGTAGGGGCACCTATTCTCGACAGGTACCTATTCTCGACAGGTAAAAAATATTTGCTTGCTGAAAGAGTTTGGTTTACTATAAACAAACATGGGATTGCATGGTTAAAATGTATCCTATATTTTAGCTAAAAAACATCTACTTGCAAAGCTGAATTACCTAGATAAAGAAATAGGATCAGTAAACATGGCAGTAAAATTCGGAACAATAAATCTCAATATTTTTAAAAACACATCCAAAAATTAGAGATGATTTTCCACGTGCTTTCAAGTTACGAAGTTTATTTTATATCTTGGTCACACCTCCCGAAGAATTTTGAACGAGAAGAGAACACACTTTAAAACCTATTCTCGACATCTCGGTGTGACCGCGCCCGATTAACACGGAACAATGGATGTATTGTTCCGAAAATTAAAAATGGTGTCATTTACAGCACTGTGAGAGAATTAGGTATATACAATTTGTAGAACTAAAAAATTGACAATGGTATATACAGTATATATTCATTATTTTTTCAAATCTAGGTATATATAATATAATTACGGTGTTTGAAATAAGAATAAATAATCACTGTGGAAGAGAGATTTTTGAGCATTGCTTCAGGATTTCTAGCCTGAAACTATGATTGTTTCAGGCTAAAACGTCTGAAGCAATGCTCAAAAATCACTCGTCAGTGATTATTTGCTCTTATTTCAAACACTGCTGAAAATGGAATTCTTGATTTATCCTTCTTCCATAGCTATGCTCCCTGGTGTCCAGCATGTCGTGCAATAACAGACACTTGGAATGAATTAGGGACTTGGGCTGGAAAGGATAAAATCTACTCCATTGGTAGTGTAGATGTTACAGAACAACCAGGTCAGAATCAATGGTCAAAATAAGAGAAAATAATCACCATGGAGGAGTGATTTTTGAGCATAGCTTCAGGCTGCAGAGATTATTTACTCTTATACTGACAATATCATTTTTTGGAGACTTTTGTACTTGAAATTTGAAACTGATAGCTGTGCACTTTAAAAGCCAATAGTATATCTTAAGATTTTCATATCTTAAGATTTTCTGGCAGATGAATGTAAAATTTATCCCACTTGAAGAAAAATAAATTAAGCAGGTGCCCAAGTAATTACGTCAAGATCACAAATACAAGTTTAATCTGGATCCATGCGAAGATGATACAAATACTAGGGACAAACCAGACAAACCAAATATGATCCATATAAAAAGTACATATAATAAATGCTATTTTTAGCTCATCAACCAAAGTTTGGATGGGCTATTACTTTATGGCAGCGACGGTGGTGTCCTGTTTTTCTTATTAGACCATGTTCCCAAATTACTACAATTTTGAAATCTGTTCCGAGTTTTGGGCAAAAAGGATCCAAATGAAAAGGTGTGGTACCGTCCTGAAATTTGGTTATGGTATTCTAGGCAATATTACGAGACTGCTGGCCAGATTTATTTTGATTTCGTCAGTTCAGGACCGTGTATCGGCGAAAAAGAGATTTTTTCACATTCACCCAATCAACATGCAAAAACAATAAGATAGTGTTGTGTAAAAAATTTAAATTTTAAATTTTTCAAAAATGGAGACTTTAAGAATTCGAATTTTTTGATGTTTTGACCACATTCACCTATATATCACACCCAAATGATAAGGGGAGAAGTGGAGACTTAGAAATGTTTTTGACATTTTAATTTTCTTTGACCAGGAGGAATCTTTTTTGGCAGACATTTTGGGGAACCTTTAACTTTAAAATTTTATTTTAAAAGTATTAACCTAGTATTAAGTTTAACTTTTATAAGTAAATTAAAATAAGCGCATGGTTTCTATTATAGTACTACTATATATACATACATACATATACATATATATCACATACGTCCATACATACATTCGTTTGTTTGTTCCTACGGTCGTGCGTACGCACATACATACCAACAAACAAACAAACAAACTTTATAAAGGTGTTCCAATTGTTTATTTTACCTGGAGCTTTATCAACTAAATAAGGACATGAAATCTTAATACCATGTAAAATATGGATGTATATTCTTGATATGAAATTTCACTACTCTCCGTCCTTCACAGTGATCTGACATAATTTTACCTTGAAAAAGGTGTTCCAATTGTTTATTTGACTTAAACTTTACATATTCCAAACACTGTATATTGTGTGTATGCAAATAAAATTTATGTGCTTAGGTTTAACTTTCACTTGGTTTGGTGGGCTACTTTCAATACCGTACTTTTGATTTTGGTTATCAATTCCTCAACAAATTTCGTTTTACAAACTGTGGAGGAGTGTTTTTTTAGAATAGTTTTTAGCTACAAAGCTCAGGCTTGATTTCAGAAATATTTAGTTTGATCTAATAATCTTTAATATATCTTTTATAAATACATTAATTTCCTCTTGTTTTGTAATTTCTTTGAAAAGTTGAAATGCTTTTCTCACAGAATCCCTTTAATAGCTGTGTGCGAAAGAACTGTGAATACATAGTTAATGATTGTTTCATTCATACAGCAATCAATTGTAAGATTGTTAAAAATGTGCTCCGTAAAGGCGTGTGATAAATGTTGAAGACGTTACAGTAACTGAGTAACACTTCTTTGATGTCATATATTTTGTAGCATTAAATGGACGCTTCATGGTGACCTCACTGCCTACTATCTATCAGTAAGTTTATAGATGTTCCTTATCTTTAGTAAAGTGCTGGAAATCAGGATTAAGGATTGTAGTTGTTATTATATTCCATATGTTGTCTATAATATAATGTGAATCTTTCAAATTTTGTTGATTGCAGATATACGTTTTTATCTCTTTCTTTCTTTCGTTAATTTGAAATTAGTCACTTCACCAATCCTAAAAAATAATTGTCTGACATCACCTGTGAGTTGATGGTTTTTTTCACCCAAAAGCCAGTCAATCTGCAGATAATAATCATTTCAAATTCAATTTGTGAAACTGGGCAAAAGCTTGTTGAAAGTCCACAATAAAGACCTTGGAATAATGTCGTTCGAGGTTGATCTACAGTAGTCTCTTTACTACTGACTTGTAACAAGTTTTTTTTCTCAATGAATAATCTCTGTGGAAGAAGGTTTTTGAAGTATGCTCAAAAATCGCTTCTCCGCAGTGATTATTTGCTCTTATTTCAACCACTGTTATACCCCCTTTTTAGTGTAAAAAATGGTGAATTTCGTCAATATGCTTTATCACGTTCTCTGAGTGAGTTTAAGAAATTCCTTACGGAAGAAGAATGGAGAGATGTAGCACCTGTATCAGGATGGACAGCCCCTTCATCAGCATTGTAAGTTTTATGTTATCATGACATAAGTTTTATTGGTAGGTGACATCCTCCTCCACTGAGACAATACATTGTTTTCTTGGATTTGTGTTGTTAGATCAATGTTTATCTACAATTGTATCATGTCCTTAACCCTATCCAGGCCGGGACGGACTCTTTATGTGATAACTCTAAAACCGTTTATAATTGGCGCCTGGAATTTTATGGTTTTTTCTGACTATTTGCGGTATATTGACCAAAAAGAATTTTTACGACAGAGCGACTCCGTCATGCCCTTTTTATTCAAAAAAAAATTCTTTCAGGTAAATTTTGCAATTTTTTAATTTTTAATAAAAAATAGTTAAAAATATTTTGCTGACGTCAGCAAATTTTGGCAGTCATGTATTTTTTTTCAATATTCTGTGAACTATTTATAAGTACCACCTACCTACCAAATTTCACCAGATATAACCTGGGGGCTCCTGGAGCCCCCCACTAACCACAAAAGGTTCAAAAAAGCCCGCCTGGCCTGGATAGGATTAAACTCTTTAAAACTCCTTTATTTTTTATTTTCCTTCTCAAAACTCTTCTTTTTTTTTGGTTTTTTAGCTTTCTCCTCAAACCTATTTAAAAAAAACTAATAGTTATAACAAAAGTAAATATTCATGGCTTCAGAACTTCTTTTCCACTTTTAGCGACTGGGGAAGGGGTGTATTATGTAATTGCAACTCCACCAAGCATGACTGAATCCAGTGTTTATAGAGTAAGGACAAATTAGAGAGTTTTAGCAAATTTACTAATCATCTTCCAACCAACTAGCATTAACATGATATTCGGTGTATAGGAAATCTCCTTAAAAATATTAGACAATTTTCCGGTTATCCTTAAAAGTTTGAAAAACACCTCAAATATCCTCAATGTTTGATCAGAAAAAAGAGTGACCACACTGTTTTAATTAATCATTGTAGGTGAGTGTTATGCTCAACAACCACTCCTTCGCATTTTGTTTTATTTTTTATTTTAAATTTTAGAATGAATGGTATTAGTAAATTATTCACTGTATCTATGGAGTTAAAAGTAAGTATCAGTGCTTTTTAAAAGTAAATACTCGCTAATCACTGTGAAGGAGTGGGTTTTAAGCATTTTTCTAGCCTGAAACAATGCTCAAAAATCACTCTTCCACAGTCATTATTTGCTCTTATTTCGAACACTGAGTGAGTATCAGCATGATAGAAGAATGCTTTCTAAACAATCAGCACTTCATAACTAACTTCTTTTCTTTAATTGTTGTAAACGAGGTTTTTTCAACTCATTCATTTTGTTGTAAAATGGAATCTAAGCATATGGATTTTAGTTTGCCTTTATTTTAAACAAACAAACGTTCTGCATAATACTGCATTATTAAATAAAGTGAAGAAATTTATTGTAATCTGCAAATAAGTAAAAAATTGATCAGTTTAACTTGTTACAATAAAAAGCCATTGTTTGAAATAATTTTATTTCTTATAATACATAAATAAAATGTGTATGTGTAAACATGAGACACCCATTGTGTCAGCTGAATTAAGGCTGATAACATAATAAAGTGACTGACTTCAGGGTGTTTATTACAGGTACCACTAGTCTTCATCATAAATATTTTATTTATAGTCCTTACACGAAACTCTCAGCAGTAGTTATGGTTTACCTGGTTGGGTTTCATTTTTACTATTTGGTTTGTTGGTTATTGTAGTTGGTTTATTATTAGGAGTAGTAAGCATCATTTTTATTGCGTTATTGCTCAATATAACAACAAGTAATCACTGTGGAGGAGAACTCCTCGAGCTGCAGTGTTTGTAGTCTGAGCTCAAAAGCCAGACCTCCATGCTGATTATTTCCTCACAGGGATATATCTCTATGTTGAAAATCTTTACAATTTTCGTCAAGTTTTATCGATTCAAAAGTCGGAGTTTTGCAAAAATAAATCTATATAAATATTAAAAAGGAAATATTTTCAAAAATAAAGAAAACATTTGGTTATAGTTAAATTTGTTTTTTTCTCAGTATAACATGGACGGCAATGCATTTGATGTGTTTGTGTTTTTCTTAAAATAAAATGACTTAGGGACCATCTCAAAATTTCGCTCCAAAACCATCTTTGGTAGGGTTCAACAAAAATAAAACCGTACAGAAGTGTGTTAAGTTAATGAGCTTGCAATAAATTGGTTTATTCGGTACGAAGAGAAACCAATCCATTACAAGATCATTGACTCAGTACCCTTCTCTGTAAATTTTATCTAAAACTAAATGATGCATGAAATTTTCAAGAAATTAATCGCGAAAATTAATCACCACAAAATTTGTTGCAAGACAGGACCTCGCGAATATTAATCCTAAAAAAAAAGCAATTTTTTAGATTCACGGAAAATTAAGTCCGCACAGAAATTTATTCAGGTAAATTAAAAGGTGCAAGTAAATTCGTTCGTAGGGAAAGTGCAACGATCTTGCAATTGATTGCGAAGAAACCAATACTCTTCTTCATAGATTAATTTTTCTTAAATTTATTGAATTTGACTTCTTTAAAGTTGCTTTTTGAAACGAATTTTGGAGATGGTTCCTTAATCGTGATACCAAGGAGTTGAAACAGTTACTTACACTTTATCCTCAGACGATAATTTCGACAAAAATAACGAAATGAAACAAAGGAACACAACTTATCTACTATGTCGCAAAAATTGTAACGTTTTATTTTAGCTGTTAGTTTTTGCATCGGATTGGATAATGGGACCGCCGACATACCCTTCTTACGATGAGCATAAAAAAAATGATGATGCAATCGATACCACTGACGAAAAACAAGACGCTGAAGATCGAGAAGAACAAGAACGAGAAAAGGTATTTCCATATATCCAAATAAGTTGTGTTTACATGAAGTGAAAAGTTTAGCAAGAAAGCTAAAAGAAGACAATCCATAGGTAGAAATTAACATTACACCAGCGTTTGAATTCCCATCAATGTAATGTCTTCTTTTGGATTTTTCACCTAGTGTAATCCACCTTTATACGATTTTTGCAAAAAAAAAATCCTATTTGCATACATAGGAACTGCAGGGGTTAGCATTACTGCCGGTCATCTTGTGAGCATTATTGCCGGTCATCTTGTAGAACATTACTGCTGGTCATCTTGTGGAACATCACTGCCGGTCATCTTGTGGAAGGGAGATCTTTCAGAATAATTGTTTTAACCTCTGTAACTGACTATAAAATAATCTTTCCTTGGAAAATGATTGTAAGTTAATCCTAGAGAGATAACTAGTTTCAGCTTTACCTTCCAGTCCGCTAAATGTAAACATATTGCTGGAAAAAACACTGGATAGGTAACGCTGGTGGCAACAAAACGATATAAAAAATTGAAGCTCTGTTTAGATCTGTGAAATAGAGGATTTCCGTCAGCAAACTTTTAACTTTTCCTAATTTTTTAAATACGAAGTAGTTACTTGACGCCTAAGTGTTGATATCCATTAGGTGGTAAATTTTGTGTAAAGTCAATTTCTGCGAATGGAATGTATTATTTTGTTTTTTGCGCGGGATTTTCCGCCTAGTAATGAAAATCACCCTTAATCAACATCGAGCGCACTGGTTTCACGTTTTAGGTTGAAACACATTCTGAAGAAGATGATGACGATAAGGAATCAAATTTACGTCAAAGAAAGGTAACTTTCGTTTACACAAATATATTTTTCAGGGTATGGTTCTTTCACGACTACGGACCATGACCCCGTTTTAATGCTGAACCCTCTTTTCTTTTCAATTCTTTGTGTATTTTGAAGATGAGATAGTTTTACGCGCGTTTAGACATAAGAAATCTCTCAGAAATTTGTTTATTTATTCTATTACTTTTATTTCCTGAAATTAGCGCCCATAAGCGCCCACCATTGAAATGGAATAAGTTTATTAGCGTCCACCCTGAAATAAGCAACCATGGCAATCAATAGAAAAACAAAGTGGGTATTATTAATATTTTGTTGAGGAACATGATGAACATCAACTACAGGGAAGAAAAAAAAACTTATTTTTCTCAGAAACTACTAATGCTGGAAGCATACAATTCGTAACAAATATTCTCTGGCACACTCTATTTCTACACCATTATTGTAACAATAAACGCTTGACTGTTTTAGCTGACGTCAGCAGAATTTCAAAAATTTGGTACCTACATATATGCTGTTTCCGGATTCTGAGAGACAATTGAATTCTCTTTCATAGTAATACCAAAATAATTTTATAAAAATGACGTCATCAGCCAAGCTTGTCAAAATTTCTATCAAAGTTATGACGTCATTATATACCGTCATTAGGGTTATCCTCAATGTTAATGTCAGCAGTTTTCATGACGATAAACCACTGGTGAAAGTTTCATTATCATACCATTATCCAATCAAAAGTTATGGGAGAAACTAATGCGGAAGAAAAAAATGCAAAATTAAAGAATGCGAATTTGCTCCGAATTAGAATTCTTTAGTTCTGTATTTTGCAAGATTTTCAAGTGATTCGCATTCTTAAATTCCGCATATTTTGTTCCGCAAACACTTTCCTCTCATAACCCTATTAGTATTGGGGGTTGGATTTTCGGAAGAAAATTTTGGTAGTTTGCAAGGAGAAAAAATCTGCTATGTTATGTCATTTGTGATGACGTCATCAAAAAAAATTGATACCATTTTTTTTCTTTTAATTTATTATTGACTATAATTGTGGAGAGTTTCATTCAAATACTACAAGGTTCAATAGTTATGGAGGGGGGATTCCCCCAGTGTTACAGAGCCCTAAAAAGCCCAGTACTAATAGGGTTAAGGATTTCACCACAAAAATACTTTTGCGCTTATCTTGAGAAGTAAATCATAGCTATGGACATTTTAGCTTTATACATTGTTTTCTTTCAGGGAAATACTGATAAAGACAGTGAATAGAATAATGCTGTTCCGTTTAAAAATGGACATGATGCGAAGTTTTTAACTTGGATAGTACCGTTTCTCGTTTCATCACCAGCCACCAATCTTAAAAATGGTAAGAATGGATACGAAATATTCTGAATGTTTAAAAACGTACATGAGAAATAAGTGCAAAATCTACAGATTTACTGTTCATTGACGAAGCCCTCGCACGTGCTGACTTTTTGAGATATAGTTTAGAATATTCTTTCAATTTAGGTATTTTTTAATTTATAGCACCAATGCCGAAAGAGTGAGTAATCATTGCGGAGGAGAGATTCTCTTTGCTCAATAATCTCTCCTCCACAATAATTATTTGTACTTATATCAAGCACTGCAGCACCGGTACTTCCCAGTTGGCAAAAACCTGTTCAAAGTTCTCAGTAAAGACGCTAGAATAAGGTCTTCAGCGTTGTTCTTGCGCCTTTACTGCGGACTTCTTTTTTTATCAGTATGTCTGCTTACCAATTCTTATTTGCTCTGCATAAAGGCGGATCTCCCCGAGGCGATTTCGTTCGCACGAATTCTAAATTAAGCCATTACATCGGTTTAAAACAGGTGACGAGTGACGTAATGTAATGGTTTTATTTAGAAGTCATGTGAACGAATTCGCCTCGGGAGATCCGCTTTAAGAGATCTTCTTTAAATTATATTTCAAAATTTCACAAAAAAACCAACTAAAGTTGGAAGCTAGAACCAATCAATTGCAAGATCGTTGACATAGTGTTCTTCTCCACTGATAATAATCGGGAGATTTTTTAGATAAAACAATAGTGAATTCCCAAAGATGAGACCCAATTAAATTCCATTTCGCTAGCTTAAAATCGCTTCTTCGCTAATACTTCTTTGGTTTAGACCCCACTTAGTTGATTGGGTTATTTTATAATAGATTTTTATAACATTTTGTTTTGTTTATTTATATTAGAAGAAGAACACTGAACTTGAATTTCCTTTTCTAACTTAACCCTTTTGCCCTCAACCAACACATGTGGGATCGACCAACTTATACCGAAGACATTGCAGTGCAGTAATGATTGACTGCAAGTACGACGGTTCTTTTTTATATATATCGCCAAACAAGCGGGGGTTATATTTGCGCCGTTAGTGCGTTTTTGGGGTAACCTCTGCTAGTACATAGTAGATCACTGGCCAAGGTAAGCAATTTAACTTCGAAGGTACTCTCAATTTTTTTTTAAGAAATCGATAAGCCCTAGGCTGTACCAAAAGGCACTTGATAAATATGGCAATGTGCTTTTACCCCGAAAAAAATATGTCACGATGGTTCTTAGTGAGCACTCTTTTTTGATAAACAGTAGTAGTTTAAATAGTTTTGATACCTCATGTCTATTGTGATGGTCGCCTGGATTTAAATGTAATTTTAACAGTTATTCTGTTGTTCATTGTCATAGGTTTGGGACTGGTTAAAACCAAAGCTAATGACAATCGGATATAAAATATAAGCTACTTACCGGGCTCGCAACTTCTTCTCTTTTAACCTTTTTTATTTTTATTTTTGAGAGCGGTCTACAACTGATCGCATAAATTATGAGACATTTTACGAATGTCGACAAGCAATACAAGCCACAAGTAAAACGTAAATACGGAAAATGACCTCTAGACGTCCCTTGAGGTTTATCTCAA
>JAULBZ010009315.1:0-10101 GCA_032360805.1 Neoturris breviconis | reverse complement strand
TAGAACAACGTTCAAAGAACGTTGTTCTAACGTTATTTTGCTGACTTTGAACAGGTTTTTGCCGGCTGGGATGCACCTTATGTATAATAACGTTATAAACTATTACAGTTGAGTAGCGTATTAAACCGAACAAGACTAGGCTTTCAAATTATATTTTTGACTAGAGGACAATTTGATTACACCTTCATAGATCTCGGAAACCACAAATCCTTTGTTTCCCAAATTTGACATTCTGGAATAGCTTTCGTAATTTTGGGGAAGATAATAAATACTGTTTGAACACAATTGGCTTATATTAGCGGACTAATTTATACATGTTTGAATATTCTCAATTTATCCCTTTCTGGAAAATCAAGAGGTAGCAAAATCCTAAATAATATATTATTAAAATTTATTTAAGTGGTTTTAAGAAATGACTGATAGAATACAAATAATGTTGATATTAGCATGAAAAATTCAGGAAACGTTTAACAAAGATACATATTAAACGTCACCAAGTTTAGGCACATGTGGTTTATAGAAACTACAGGTGAGGGTGCAAATACCCTTACAACTAAGCCCTTCTCCCCCTACTCTAGATAGGCTTAATGAATTTTGAACAGTAAAAGTTAACAAAAGAATTAGCTATGATCTATTATATAAACAAATTGATCCAAATAAAATAATATAAATGTTACATTGGCAGTCCTGTCTCTCCATCTAGCGTGTATGGTGGTCGTATAAAACTTGTGCGATCCACTCCCTCGTCTCTTTGATAAAACTTTGGAGGGTTATTAGGGCTGAAAGTCAAGAAATATAATAGATAATTGTTAAGGTACATGTAAATTATCCTAACATTTTAAAAATGTTTGCATCAAAGAATATGAAAATGCACAGAAATGCAAAGATGCATTTTATTTCCATAAACATGCTATTTTTGTATAATATCAGGAATAATGCTTTACATATCCCTGATTCACATAAATATGAAACATTTACCTGTGAAAATATGCACTAACAAAGGTATTGCATAGCTAGGCTTAGTAGGGTTTTTATCACTTGTACATCAGGATATACAATTAATCATATGAGTGATTCCATTAGTAATATTACAACGGATAACATACCAAATTGACATAAAAAGGAATCATTCGTTTTTACACCTCTTTCATGTTTCACTTATCTGGAAAATACCTTATTAGTTATTCCTTAACATGCATAATTCTGATGATGCACTGTAGATCAATAGGTTATAAAAACCTTTGAAATGTAACATAGCTCCTGCATGTAAGCTATATTAAATTATCTACCAATTTAAAATGGTTACGATAAATCTTTGTTATTAAGTAGTGTTCGTGATTACCCACAAAATCAATTCACTCATTATTAGCATTACCATGGATGTCAAGGTGGTGAAATAGCTGAGTGAAATGTTTTACATTAACTGCATGAAAATAGCGCGTATATTTACTTGTATTTTATGAAGATAACTATCGGAATTAAATTACCACATAAACATTATAAACGTTTTGTATCATTCAAAGTAGCAACAAAAATGTTATCACTTACTCATACTCCTTATCATTCCACGGTAATACAGCATACACAGTTGTATCTGTATATTCAACTGGAACGTAATCAGGGTATGGTATCTAGAACAGTATTGGATGTAATTATTAACCCTATTCACACTAGACATTCAAAGCTAGCCGCCTGGAGATGACCTCTGTTTTACACCAGGAAACTTGATATGATATAAGGACCAACTGTAATTAACATTTTCGTCTATTTTCATCTAAAAAATGTTAGGGATTTTTTTTTTAAAAAATATTGGTACTGGTGACTTTCTAAAAGAGCGTGGTAATGAGCGATTGGTACCGATAGAGAATACACCTATGTTATTATGGTGCTTTTAAGTACTTTTTATGTTATAAAACATTCAGACTACATGTGTAGTGTAGGATATGCTTTGATCATACAAGCTTTAGCAATAATATTGTATATATATGTTATAAAAATATAATAAAAATATAAAAACATATTATAGATTTATTTAAGCTAGCCAGTAAATCGTGGTATTATTATGGCAAATAAGTCAACCCTAATCAGTAAACCCTAGAGTTAGAGCTGGTCAGTACACCCTAGTATTAGGGCTACTCATTATACCCTGGTATTTTGGCTAGTCAGTAAACTCTAGGACTAGTGCTAGGGCTAGTAGTCTATCTTGCCATCCCTATCCCCAACTTAAGATAGATAGTTTCACCCCTGAGGTTACACCTCCTCTTGATGTAAATAGCTGCTATTTACTTGTGGATACAATATTTATGAGAACTTTTATTTAAAACATGTTTGAAAAACTAATTCTGCCTCATTCCTTCCGTCCGTCCCTCTTGTCCTTTCGCAACAAATTCTTTCAATGAATTACTTTCATCCGGCTGATACAGCACTGCAAGCATTCAATACAGGGGGAATAGAGATGCAGAAAATAGTTACGCCCCTTTACACGGTAGTCAATGCACAAAAAATATAATAAGCCGTAAGACTGTTACTATTTCCATGGCTATAATTTCTCTGACAATATTTATTAAAGCTGATTGCTGAAGCGAATGAGCGAAGATTTTACGCACATTACAAACAACTTCCATTTTATGATCGAAAAGAAGATACAAGTATTTTTTCTAATTGAAGAAAAGATAAAGTGAACATTATCCTGCTCAGGTAGGCAAAAGCAACGAGGTAAAAATGGTTCAATGTGTGTAGCTACCTTTATTACCTATCCTTCTGTTGTTGTTGCGTTGTTGTTTTTATCTCGTGTCATAGACGAATATTCAGAGTTTTGTAGACCTACTTTTATATATATACTTCCTGTCAGATTTGCTCGGTGCATATGCCTAATAAAATTTAGTGTATTACCTGTTCAAAACAAACATAGACGACTGTGATTTTTTTACTTGAAATTATTCCTGGTTTTTGGCTTTAAGGATCTTATGTGTAACAATGTTTACTGCTGTGTTAACCATGTGCAGTTGACTCGTAATTTTAAATATCTAACGACTCCCAATGAATATTTAAAATAAATTTTAAAAATGGTTTGTTTTCTACTCTTAAGTTTAATACTGGAGTTAAAATCACTATTTTATTACAAATAAATATTTCTGCACTGTTCGCCTTCATAAGAAATAATTATTCATCAAATGATAATCATTTTTTTGAAAGAAAATCTAATCTATTTTATTCTGTATGCTTAATACGTAAACAAATGAAACAAGATCATATAAACAATACATTTTATTATCACAAATCAATTACCGTTTGAATAAGACTAAGAATCTCCACAGCAAAGGATTTTTATTTAGTATTCTCTTGAAGTCCTCTTGGCTCTTTAATAGCGCAAAAGATAGAGCGCTAGACTTAGCCCCTTCCAGAGAGACTCTCACCACAACTAAAACGTGATGTGGAACAGGCTCGCTAAACTGGAATGGTTGCATTGTACAGTCTCATACGCATTGAAAGCGAGATTGTTCATGCAAAAATACGTCTAGTTATAATAAATATTCTTATGTTGAATTGTGTATTATAATTATATTTTATAATCACATTAAGAATTGTATGTGTGTGTGTGTGATTATGTTTTACGACCCAGGTGAGTAGCATTAATATTTCTTTCAAAATTGAAGAAGGAAGCAAGAAAAATCTCTTATCATTGATGAAGAAGCTTCCTCAACATCCAAAATGCCTGTCAAAAAAAAAGATTCATGGTCAAATTCTTATAGAAAACTAAAGTTTCTAAGTCTCTACTTCTCCCGTTATCATCTGGATATGATATTGCTTCACCAAAATTTGATTGTAGTCAAATCCTTATAGAAATCAAAATTTCAAATTAAATTCTAAGTCTTTACTTCTTCCCTTATCATTTGGGTTTGAATGTTGTCAATTCCTCATAGAATCAAAAGTCCTAACTTTTGAAAGAAATCTCTTTTTCGCCGATAATTGACCCCAGATTGACGAAATCGAAAGAATATTTGGCCAGTGGTCTCGTAATATTACCTAGAATTATCATAACCAAATCTTAGGACGGTACCACATCTTTTCGGTCCATTGGATCAAAATACAATTTTGGTCTTTTTTACCCAAAACTCGAGACCGAGTGAAGTTCGAATGCTGATACCGAATTTCAAAACGCTAGCACTTCGGGAACATTGTCTACTAAGAAACCCCTGAGGTTGCACCTCCTCTTGATGTAAATAGCTGCCATTTACTTGTGGATACAATATTTACGAGACCTTTTATTTAAAACATGTTTGAAAAACTAATTCTGTCTCCTTGGGAGTGGGATGCTGCCGCTGCAAAGTGATAGCAACAGCCCATCCAAATATATCACATTCTAATCAAAAGTTATAAAACAATTATATTGGGGAGAGAAGGGGAGAGGCCTATTCCGCCCCCATCCACTAACATGAATAGAGTCACAATGTTTCTTTCCCAAAATAGGTGGGGTTTTTCACATATCTCAATATTAACAGGCTTTTTTTAGTGTTCTACTTTTGTAGAGGGAAGGTCACTTGATAACTTTTGGTGGAACCAAACTACACTGTTGAAACTTTTCTAAAAACGTAGAAGCAATTTCACATAATTTCACATCATTGATTTGATGTCAACTGTGTTTGTGTTTTATCTTTTGCTCCATTGAAAAGATAGCATGATTTTTAAGCTATGGGAAAAAATGAAATAACAGCGGTCTCAAGATTCAGAATTGCTTTTTATTTTTACCCCATTTTTACCCCATTATATATGTACAAATGTCATTGGCTATTTTACCATTAGAATGCACGCCGAGAATCTAATAGATTGGTAGAAAAGCACTCATATTAATATTGATATTTCTACTTACTTCCCACGGTACAAATTTGTCTTTCAGAAAAAACCTTTTGACATCAGAATGTGGATACATTGTACTTCTTGCTAGACTGTGTAGAGAACTGTTATATTTTTTTTTATATGCAGGATATGTTGGTTCCGCCGAAGAATGCATAGTCTGTAAATAGGAAAAAGAAATTAATCATGAAAACGCACAAATACATAATTAACCCTAATTGGGCCTGGGGTGAATCTCATTCCTAAGCACACGATCTCAGGCTTTTTGGTAATACTTGGTAACACTGAGTAAAATAAGCCATTTTCAGCCTTTTCCTAACTCTAATAGGAATGGAGGGCTGATTCCGCTATTTTTTCTAAGATTTTTTTTAACAACTTTTTTCAGTAACGCTATCGACTTGAAATTTGGTGGCTTTTCATATCATTATATTTCACATCTTTTGAACAAATTTCTAAGTTATACCTAATGAAAAAGTTGAGATAAAGGCTATATTCTGAAACCACCTAGTACAAAATTATGTTATTAAATTGCAAATTTTCTTCAAACGTAATTATGTATAACTTAAGTTGCATTTAGAATTGAAATATGTAACTCTGTCCAAATGCTACTTTTGGTGATGAGAATTATTTGATAAATTATTGTGTAGCATGACTATTCAGTTTTCTCCAATTTTTTGTTGGTCACTAAAAATTGTAAAAATAAGTTGCAAATAGGCATTTCAATTGCCATTTTTATCATTTTTTGACAATTTTTATCTTTTGCTCCGTTTTTGCATACTAAAAAATATTTTTGCAAATGGAACGTATGTATATATGTATATCAAAATATATTAATGGTAGTTCAAAACAAAACCTATCTGGAGTGTCAATCACTTTATATCCTCTTTTGCGAGAGGTACCTTTACATATTCTACCAAAACAGCAGAAATCTTCTTCTTTGTCAATGATACATCCCTCATCATTTTTTCTAACATCAAGAGTGTTATTGGAGTTTGGTGTATCATTATTGCTGTTCGCTAATGAGTAGTCTGGTATTTCTGGTGTACTTACAAGTTATTTACTTGGTTGGTTGGTGCTAATACATCTTTGATTGGGTCTTTAAAGATGGCTACTAATGTTCTTACAACTGTTTCCATAGAATTCACAAGTTTGTCCAGATATTGTATTAGTATATGCAAAGCTAATAACAAAAACCAGCCATAAAAATAACCATTTCACAGGTAATACTTTACCTTTATCTCTAGCTTTTTCTATTATTTATGGTCTTCGTTCTAATTTTTCTCGCGTATAATCTCTTGTAGCTCATACTTCTTCAGATATATTAGCTCTTTGTAAAACCAACCTTAGTCTAACTATCAGTTGTGACGATTTTGTGGTTCATGGGTATCTTCCTATTAACCGTAAAGACTCTCAAATGCATAGGAATGGTATTACTCTGTATGATCGTGACACCTCATAAACCTACTCTCTAAGATTCAAAGGAATCTTTTATGTGCTATTGCCCCTCACCTTTTCACTCTACTAGCTATATTTTATTTATTTATTACTCTCCTTCATCCCAGTCTTGCAGTGTTATTGATTATCTCTCCAGTAGTATTGATAGTGCGTTATTATTGCATCCAAATGATTTTTGTCTTTGTTGACTTCATTCAACGTCCATCACTCTGATTGGCTGGCATATTCTAAAGGTACCAACTCATCTGTAACTGTTTATAATTTCTCTTTCTCCCAATCATTAATTCAACTTATCAATTTTCCTACTTGCTTTCCTGATCGTGATGATCAAGCGCCCTCTCTCTTCGACGTTTTTCTATCTTATAACCCAAATGTATGCAAGGTTTTCTTTCAAAGTTGCTTGCTGTCAATGTTTGAATCTCTCCTAGCTCTAAAGCTTATCAGCAATCATCATTGCACCAAACCTTGTTCAGTTTCTACCAAAGTGACTGGGAAAGCTTCGATAATTTTTTTTGTAGTGTTCCTTGGAATGCTGTCTCTGATCTGCAAGCTGAAGCTTGTGCGAGGGAAAGTTTATCTTGGCTACAGATTAGTTATCTTGGCTACAGATTAGTATTGACGCCTTTGTTCCTTCTCGTAAATACCAAGTAAAGCCTCATTCTTCACTATGGTTCTATCCTGCCTGTGCTGCAGCTATTGCTCATAGGAATCACTACTTTCACCTTATCCTACGGTCTAATTTTGATGAGAATAAACGTATCTTTTCCTCTGCTAGAAATAACTGTAAAAGGGTCAGTCAAGATGCCAAGTTCATAATAGACTGACATAACAAAAGATTGGCTATAGTGATTTCTGGCAAAACTATAATAGATTTGCTAACAAATGGAAATTTTCGATCCCATCTTTATTACATAGCCCTGAAGTTCTTACATCTTCTAAAGATAAAGCTGAGCCTTTCGTGAAGCTATTTAGCAATAACTCAAACCTTGATGATTCTGGTCATCATGTGCCTGACTTTCCTCTTAGGATAAGCTCACATCTTGATAACTTTTTTATTACATCTAAAAAGGTTTCTGCTTTGTTTGCTGGGCTTGGCCCATCAAAGGTCACTGGTCCTGATGGTGTTCCTGTTATTGTTCTTCAGAAGTGTTCTCCTGAACTTTTTACAATTCTCTCTAAATATTTGTCAAGCGTGTTACTGAGTTTTGTTATCCCTCTTGCTGGAAATTTCTGTCATTCCTGTTTTTCAAAACTCTGGTGAGAGATCCAATCCCCATAATTATCGTTCTGAAAGTCTTATACATATCATTAGTAAAGTTTTCGAATTACTTATTAACAGATCTTTGCTTAGTCATCCGGATTCTCGCAATCATTCCTCGGATTTTTAATATGCTTTTCGTTCTGATAGATATACTGGAAATGCTTTAACTTATATCAATGAGTGCATTTACCGTGTTCTGAATGTCCATAGTTATTGCTCTATATATATTTATAAGCTTTCGATAAGAATCTATTCTCTTAGATCGTAAAATAAGAGTTGTCCTTGATGGTCAATCGTCTAACAGCTACTCTATTAATGCTCACGTTCTCCAAGGCTTAGTCCTTAGTCCTACACTTTTTCTGATCTTTTTTAACGATCTTCCGGACAACATCCTGAACAAGTAAGCTATCTATACACAACAGTATATTCGTGTTTGGGCAAGTCTAATGATGCCTTTGACAAGGTTAAAATGATTGCTGAGCTTGAAGATGATCTATGTACTGTTGTTGAACGGGGAAATGAATGGCTTGTTACTTTCAATGCTATAAAATCTAAGCTTCTTTTAATTAACCGATTTAAGGAATCTTTTCTGCCCTCTGTTATGATAAATGGAGTTGAACTTTCTGACAATAACCAGTTTTGTCCTCTCGGTCTTACCTTCTCTAATGACTTTTCCTGGGAGTCGATTGCCAAACTTACAGATACGAAAGTTGATTTTCTCTAGTGATCTTGGAACTTTCATTTCCCAGAGAGTATCCTGTATCTATGCAAGGCTACAATTTGTGCTTGTATGGAATTTACATAGGAATAGACATGATTGCGGATGATATCACCAAGTCAGAATGTTTGAATTGAGCGATTCTTAATTGTTGGAGCTATATATATAATACGTACAATCTTGGTCATAAATTATGAGATTTTTTGCAAATTTAGACTTAGGATCTTAGGTCTTCTTGCTAACTCGACAGATTTTGCTGTTTCTAGCCACCTAGTATTTAGGCTCTTGGAACAAATTCAAATTTTTTTGTCATCCGTCTTAAAAATTAACTTTTGTACAAATTTCACTTTTGCTCATAAATTTCATACCCAAACTTGATAAGTTGTATGATACTTCAGGTTTTAAAAAGTCAAAGGATTTTAACATGCATATTGCCCTTACCAAACGTCAAATGCTCCCACACTTAAGTTAGTGAACTTTACTTTTTAGTAGATTGGGGACAAGATACCTTAAGGGCATTAATTATTGTGAGATTAAATGTTGCGAGATTAATTTTTACGGAACTAATTTTTGCAAATTTGCCCCTAAATCGCAAAATTTAGTTACAAAAGGCAGTAAATCGCAAAAATAAATTCCACAAAATTTTCTAATTCGCAAAATCTTATTCTGGAAACGTTCATATTTTATAGTTTGTGTGGCAAAAGAATCTCTTTTTTTTTAGGGGGGGGGGGGGTCACAAAATAGAGATTACGGTTCGTTAACAACATGATTCTTTTTCAAAAAACGTAAACACTGAAAAAATCTTTCAAAAAATTGCAGTTAACAGTAAGTCTTTTACAAACAGTTATAAGTCGCTATCACTTAGTTTGATAACATTGAAGGCACAATGTTTTGATTGCTTTGACGGTTTTGAATGCATCACGGATGTCCTTATAAGATGTTTTCAAGTCAACCTCGTCAACTTTCAAGTCAACCTCGTCTGCTTTTCCAGATTTTTTTACCGGCTTTGACTTTGTTGATACCGATGAAGTCTTTATTTCATTTTCTTCTCCGCTGAGAAATGTCCCTACCACACATGATTCTTCTCGCTCATAATATATCAAATCCACGTAGTTACGGTAAATATCAATTAAATGTTTGTTTTTCACTGTAGAGGGCATGTATATTTCAACCCGGCAAGGAATTTTTAACCCTCCTTGAATAAGAGGTGAAACACAGTAACGAGTCGAAGTTAATGTTGCTACAACTCTTGCACCCCTGTCAAGAAGAAATTTAGTTACTCGAGATATTTCCATTGGCAAGTGTCCAACAACCATTCCAGAATCTTGTTCACAATTTCGATTGCAAAAATATCAAAAGGGTTATCTCTCTGATGCGGACAATCTAAAGTTTGGCCCTCTGTTAGTTGCCAATACCTTCGATAGTAATGATAGTCTTGTACAGCTACCTTAAGGGAAGAAATTTTGACGGGAATTTAATTTAGCGGTTGGCAAAATCGGCATATTTGGCAGGAATTTAATTTGGCGGTTGATAATTTTTTTTAAATTTAGCAGGAATTTAAATTGGCGGTGGACCAATTTTTTTAAATTTGGCGGGAATTTAATTTGGCGGTTTTGGGCAAGTTTTGCCAGTTAAAGCCGGTGCGACACACTGATCACGTGACTTAAGTTGCTACATATAAATTAGCTCGGGGACGGAATAGACAGCTGTTTTCAAGTTTTTAGCGTTCTTTAGATTATTTAGATCGTGTAAATATTTATAAAAAAATAAGTTTTTCTTTCTTTAGAAATTTGGCGGGAATTTAATTTGGCGG
>JAULBZ010009314.1:0-10101 GCA_032360805.1 Neoturris breviconis | reverse complement strand
AAGGTTTATCTCTGTGGATCAATAAGCTTTCTTTTAGTTCGAGTTCAAAATTGTTCCGTGCCGATGTTAAAATAGAAGTCATCAAGACTGGCACGATGGGAACAAAAAAGCAAATAGACTGTTAAGAATTAGCAAATTGTTACTCTTACAAATCTACTGAAATGTATGAAAATTCTGACTTTATCCCGACTCCTGACAATTTTTCAGAATCCTGACAGGATTCTGATAATCTTGACCTGGTTGCAATCATGTTGGATAACAACTAACACACCCCCAGCACCTACAAACTTGATTGATTTTAATACCACAGGGAAACAGCAATAAATATCTTAAATAGACCGGACTGTATAAATTGTGCTAATAGAACATACCCTTCTTCTTGTGTTTCTTGTGTATCTTCAGCTGGTGTATCGTCGACGTCTTTTGGTGTTCCGAATCCAGTTTGTTGTTCCTCACTAAGGATAAATAAGAATGAGCTAGAGTTTTAAGAAAGAAGAAAGATCGGGAAGAATATATAAAAGCTTCCTTGGGCAGACTACAAAAATACTAAAATGAGACTTTGGTGTGACAAATTAGGTGGCATGTAGGCATACTAGCCTACATATACTAGGGCAGCCTACAAATACACATGCCAACTCAATACTACATTAACATAAACCTACTTATACATACTTCTATATGACCCACTCTTTCCATGTTCCCCCCTGTTACAGCCCATCTAGCTTTGTTTTTCCCCAGCCATTTAATAAATGTGTATAACTTGATTTGAAAAACAAATTTTACATTTATCAAAATAAAACAGTCAAACAAAACAACCATGTTCGTTCCAAGTTTGAAGAAAGTAAAGTTGCTTGAGTTTTATGCAAAGCATTATAGGAATCAGTGGCAAAGACTTGTTCGAAGTCTGTAGTTAAATCGCTAGAAACAACATTGAAACGTAGTTCTAGAATATTTACTGCATTAAGATATTTACTATGAACATATTTTTGTTTTTTGTTTATTTTTAACTAAAAATATATATAACACAGAACAATGCCTGTCAGCCTATTATTAAGTATTTTAAATCTTTTTGTTTGATAAAATTGTTTAAAGATGTACCTAAAGCAAGTAAATATCAGTATAACTATTACCTATAGGGATTAATCTATTTTTATATCAAATAAAACAGAATTTAAAAATAATTGAACGAGTCTGCAAATTAATACATTTTACTTTCTAAAAAGTATGGCTTTTACTTCCTAAGCAAAGTTTTCAACAAAGAAGATTTTTCTCACTATCAACATTGAAGGGAAGATTAACCATTGACTGTTGTTTACAAATTTGTGATTAAATGTATGATAATGTTTATTTTGCACCTCACACTTTAAAATTTACCGGTCTATACAGAGTTGACATTCAAGCAAAACAGCTAAATTATAGTATTAATGCACCATATCGTTAGTTAGTTTGCTAGTTTGAAAAGTCTTATGCAATCTCTTGATCAGTAGTAGATTCTTGCCAGTCGTTGTACAATGACCAACACTTATTTCAGGGCCTGATATGCCGAAAATTTTAGCTTCATATCTCCTCTTTTGATTAGTATTTCTGGGTCATAACCTGAAACCACATATTTTTAAAGCAGGACAGAATTAAAAATTGTGGAAAGTTTCAACCAAATAGTACAAGTGGCTCAATATATGGAGGGAGCCCCAGTGTTAAAGAGCCATAAAAGTCAAGTACTAATAGGGTTAAGGTCATTCAATTGATTTCCAAAAATTTAAATTAGAAATTAGTATCAGCTAAACATCACTTGAGGCTCAAATCGCTGAAAAGTTAAGCATCAATGAGCCTCACAAATTAACTGATGCTTATAAAGAAAAAAATATGAGGCTAATTAACAATCTACAAGTGATTTTAGTGGAATATATGCATAATATACAAACTGATATTTTTAGCAGATAATACACTTTAATATTTTTGCTCAGTCCTGCCCAAAAACACTCAGTGCCCTCAAATTTGTCCTATATTACCAACTGAGTTTAATTTAAAGATAATCATTTAGCATAAATAATGCTCGAATGACATATATATATTTTGAATGTTTTTTTTATAACAATCATATGTGCTGACAGCAAGAAGAGCAGCCTCCATAACATGCATATGTGCATGCTTCTAACTAAAGCCGCTGAAAGTGGTAGTTACTTATGCTACTTGCTAGATGATTATCTTTAAGATTGAGTTACACAATTTGGTTTGTGAAAATTTAAGATTGAGTTTAAAATTTATTCTTGAATAGGGCAATCCATTTAAAGTTAATTAAACAGATGTTTACCTTGCAGCCAGTTCATCTTGAGCGGTTCCCCAGTTGTATGATCCAGATCCATCTCGTTTTTCAAATGCTTTCACAGAACTACTTAGGAAGAAGAGTAGAAACAAATCATCAGGAGCTATACTGTAATGCTTGACATAGTGGTCGAAACAAGAGTCTTAATTCATGAAATGTTCGAGCAAATCATGTTTTTTGGGTAGAGTTAGAGCATGAAATTAAAAATGGATACAAAATCCCTTTAAGTTAAATGTTTTAAAGGGATTCCGAGGTAAAAATACAAGTTGATCTCATATTGAAGAGCCTGAAAAATAAATAACTGCTTTTTATTGCATGTAAAAATATTCAATGGTTCTTAAGATGTCCCAGTTTAAAACTTTTTGAAGATATTGGGATGTGCAAAATCCTAAAATTTAGGGGTGCACAAAAAATTTTTTTAAAAAAGAATACCGCACAGATTTATTGGAAATTATGGTATCCAGTGATGCAGGATTTTTGAGTATCGCTCGACTATATCCTTAAAAATCACTCCTATTACTGAAAAATAATAAAGGGATAATATAAAAGGTGCACAAAAAATTATGAGTGCAAATTCGAAAATATTTTAAAACTCTATTTAATACTGAGACTATTGACGGGTGGTATATTCTTTTTCAAAGGAAAAACACACACATTTTGAATTTTAGGTATCCTAGACCTTTGCAGAGATATATTATAGTACATATTCGTATTTTTCAAGCTTTAAAAATAATTTTCCCACACACTTCTTCAGCTAATATAAAAGTTTAAAATTTTAAATTGGTGAAGTAACTCTTATAATTCCAATAAAAAGTAAACAAAATAGATTTTTATGTCATTATATGACAAGCAGGGTATTATACACACATTTTATTTTATTTTAAAAACATTTCTTTAATCATTTTTTCACACTATGAGAACTATACATAGTTTAGCCACTTCTATATAAAAATATAAATACAATACTTCAGTTTCTCTCCCATTAGGGGTGCACAAAAATTAAGGGATGTGCAAATTGGCACTTTTATTGGTGCACGCAAAATTAAAGATGCACAAACTAAAGGAAACAAAAAATAAAGTGCGCAAAAATAAGGATAGTTCACAGGCTTTCTGTATAACTTTTTAAATGTCAAAATAACCATGTTTCCTTTTTTTATTAAATACTAACATTATAAATCAATGGAAAGCTAAAAGAATAAACTTTCTAAACATGGAATTGTTTTTTTTTAATTTTTTGCAGGTGGAAATGTAAAAATCAACTCTTTTTGTATTTTAATATCCTCTCTCAAAACTATTTCTCGTATTTCGAAAAAACAACGCTATCATGTTCAGCATACATTAATCTGAAAAATGGTATCAGGGTTTACTATTTACATTAAGTCAACCCCCGTTATTTTCATTTTAGTTTTATAAAAATTATTTTATTTTTTACTTATCATCAGGGGGTCGTAACTTTTCAAGAAATAAATTTATGGAGTTATAGTCTATCACCAAAGAAACAAAATGGTATCAATGATTTTTTGCCGAAGTCGGCATTTTTCTGATGACGTCATCACAATAAATTTTAAATGGCTCATTTTCTTTAAAACTGTACTTTCCTATAATTTGGAATAAAAGAGTTCTACAAAAGCTTTATTCTGTTTGCAGTTTTGGGTAGGTATTTAAATTTTCTTTCACATGGTTTCTGGGTTTTTAGTGAAACTGTTGGATAATACCAAAATTTTAATCCCAAAATACCAAAAAATCGGATTTTTTAAAAATCAAAAAAATCGAAGAAAACAGGTTATTCACATAACTAAACTCATCAGAATTATTTATTTTGTGATTTAAGTAACTTCATCAAGTTTCGTAACATTAACATTACTTCAACAAAAGTTATAGTAAAATAATGATATGGATTTTTACATGATTCCCTACTTGAAAATAGGTTGTTTCAGGTGATGACCCATATCTTTTGATCTACTGGAGTTCAATACTGGATGTAAAACAGCCTTAATACTCACCTTTTATCACTGCCACTTCTTCTGTCAAACTCACGACCACCTCCACGTCCTCGTCCTCCTCTACCACCTCGTCCCCTGCCACGAAAGCCACCACGTCCTCCACGCCTTTCTTCATCGTTTTCACTTCCACCAAACCCACCACTTGGTGCACCAAACCCACCACTTACTGGGGCACCAAATCCACCACTTACTGGGGCTCCAAATCCTCCTTCGCTTTGAGCAGGAGGGGCACCAGGAGATTTAGCTTGGGAACAATCTCTCACGAAATGTCCTTCTTCTCCGCAACGATGACAAGCACCTCTAGGAGGTCCACGTGGTCTTGATTGGTGTTCTGTACCAGAATTTTCATCATTGGAGGAACCAAATCCACCCCCTCTTCCACCGCGCCCCCTTCCTCTCTCACCTCCACGACCACGTCCACCACGGCCTCTACCTCGTGGTCTATCAGAGTTTTCTGGTCGTCTACCTAAAAATAAATAAACCAGATGAACATAAATAGAGAAATAAATCATAAACAATTTGAAGTAATACAGTATAATGTATGTTGGTCGATTGCATTCAGAGACTACCTGAAAGCTCCTCTTTTGTTAGCTTCTACTACTTAGGCAGGGGAGGGCATCACTCCTTTCCCACATCAAGTTTACCTAAATGAGGGCTTGAAATAATAATAGCCGGCCATCACTATGGAGATTTTTCTCTCCTCCACAGTGATGACCAGCTGTTACTTCAAATCTTGCTAAATTAATGTTGGTTGAAAAACCTACCAAATCCCTTCGAGATAAAAGAATGGCATAAACAAAGCAAAATGACAATGCTTTACATAAAGGCCATTTTTAGCCTAAATTAATTGTTTAGCAATTGTTTATCTTTTTGGAGGCAAATGTTTCATTTTGACCATTGTTTATATAAAAAAGATGCACATCAGAATCGACAGAAACGGAACTGGCCAGTCCCTGGTTTGTGATTCAATCTAAAATGGTATTAAATTTTTGCGAGTATTAAATTTCACGTTTCCACGTTTTTTTGTGGAAAATTTAGCAAAATTTAATAGCCACGAATACGAATATTGTGAATATCGAAAAATTTAGATGTTGCAAAATCTTGTACCTGCACAATTTTAACACCTGTATATAAGGTAACAACTATGCAAAACAAAATGTTAGCCATTATGTAGGCAGTTTTCCTGCTACAATATACACTCTTTCTTTAATGCCAATTTCCGTGATTAAGGTTTCGAAGCTTAATGGATCACAAAACATCACTTCACTGGATTGAAATCGAGTAATCCAGCAAAAAATATGCGGGAAACTTCAACGAGCTCTCTTTGTCCTCTGATAATTGACTTGTGTGGTGGACAGAAACAAATTATATCCGAAAAATATCCTACAAGTGCTACCAAACCCTTTTTATGTTGTTTGTAACTTTTAATGTATGAACCAAGGTTTCTCCATCTGGAATCAATTTTGGAATATTTCGATCTCCTCCTCAGGGATGGTTATTTGAATTTTCGCCAAATTTTGGTCAAGTAACTTATTGGCAGATACGTTCAATCTTTTAGCTGTTGCAACATCCTAGCAAACAACTAGCAAGAAGCTATATTACACCAGTCTAGTCTGGTCCTAGTCTATTTAACGATTTTACCTATTATTCATAAACTCGAAATTTCTTAATCACATACATTGGAATAGTTATTTCGTTGAGTGAAACAAATATTGCTCGCCAACTCGCTGCCGTATATCATTCTGAGGGCCATGATTATTTGTCTTGATTACCGTAATTCTTAAAACAGCAAAAAATATGACTAGCAAAGGTTGATCAATGAATGTGGAGGCAACTACAACAATAAAATTGGAATACCACTTAAAAAAAGTGGGGAACAGATCATATTACCAATAAACTTTAAAAAACTGATGAAAAAACAAGAAAACTGGGCCAACCTCAAAATAACAGGCACACTCCCAATACAACCCTTGATGAAAGAAAAGTGATATTTCTCAGGAGAGTGCTGATCCCCAGACATTCACAAAAAAATTGAAAAAAAACTGTTGATTTACTGGGATGTAGTAAAAGAAAAAACGATTTTATTTATAAATATGCTAAAATTTATAACTATGCAAAAAGATAGTATTCAACTTGACTTGAAGTGTAACAAGGCTTACCCCTGCTCCGAATTGATTGTTTATAATAGGCATGTTTAATTACATTTGCACTCTTCTCCACAGTGCCTTACGCACTCTCAAAAGCAAAAAAATAAATAAAATATCTGCGGTGGAGTGCTCCTAAAATCAAAAAAGCAATGCAGACTTAAACAAGGTTTTACCCACTCTGTGCAGGGCAGTGATGAACAAAAAATAGATCTGTTGTTAGTAACACCCCTCTAGTTATACTCATATTGAATGATATTGTTTGTCGTGTCATAGACCCAATGATTTATAACAGGCATATAAATAATAGTTCCACATTTTAAAATGTTCATTATTCAATTGTTGGTTGCTCCCATATGTATGGATATAAAAATGGAATAGCCTAATATTATAAGTTATCATCATATCGTTATCTTCTCTTTCTTATTTTGGTTTAAATCCCTATCGATAACTTGCAAATGCATCGTTGAATCACGACTATCTGGACAATTACCCAAATTAGAAACTTATACAGCTACGACGACAAGTCGCATTACGCATGTGATGACTAAACTGAGCCATTATCTAAATAACTAGTTGTTGTGAGCTGAGGATCTGAGTAAGAGGGAAACGATTTGCCTGCGTATGCTCAAAGTGATGAAGGAGGGGAGGCCAAATACACCATCTTCATACTTTGTCTAATTGTCGATGGTATCCCTAATGTGTTTGTCTCTTTACCCCTGACACCCCCGTGAATATCCAGGGGATCGTCACCCTTCTGATTTCTCTTAAGTATTAGGGGAACTAGGCAGGTATATTGGAGAAGTGACATACACTGGACTGAATAAATAAGCTGTTAAAGGTCTACCTTCTACTATAATTAGAACAGAACTATCAAATAGCCACCAACAGTCGAAGCTTACCTTCGGTTGGGCTTTGAAGTGTAGTCTCTACTTTAACCGTTCGTTCTTTTGTTCCCTTCACAGGCAGTTTTGCATCTTTCTTTCCCGTTTTTACTTTCACCTCCTTTTCTTTTTTAGGCTTCTCTTGGGCAGCTCGTATAAGCTCTAAGGGATCATCTATCATATCACTATCAATACCAATGAAACGGTTTTTAACACCAACCGTATATGCTGAATCCATATCGCCAGCCGGCATAGTACCTGGATTCGATTACTCTGGATTATGTTTCGAGGATGGAACAGCAAAGTCAACGCCGAAGTGCGTCCTCTTCGACAAATGTTTGTAATGGAAGCCTTCAGAATTGCAGGTCAGCAAAGCGGGCAGGCAGTGCGAAAACATCGTAAACCTAATACTCAGATCTCGTTTAAATGTCAAGCCTAAAAGGTTACTAAGTTGACTAGGCAATAAGGGCAATATCAAAATCGAAAGATGTAAATAACCAGATCAAAAGCGCTCGATGTATCAAGCATAGTATGCGAAAACGATCAGGAACTAACTAGTTGGTCGCACCCCGATTTTCTTTCCCCGCTATATTTTCCCTGCGTTTACTTGCGGTGTGTGCACGTGAACAAAAAATTAACGGAAGAAAACGCTTAAGCGCCCAGGGCGCTAAAAATATTTTTAACATTATTAGTACCAGGCTTTTTTTCCCAAGAAGGAATCCACGCGTTACTATATTTCCTGAAGGCTATAGTTATGCTATAGTGATATGATATAATCACGGTGATACCTGAGGGTAATGCAAACACTCAACCTTGTTCCTAGGGCTTCTCTCTTGACGTTTAACGCTGTGCCCTGGGAACGAAGTTGGCAAAAACTTTTAATTTTTTGCTGATGTCATCAGTACTTTCTTGATAACGTCATCAAAAACACCAGCCATCATGCAAATTTAGTCTAAAAAGTGTGGGAAAATCGGGAAAAACCGAAGATCCAGTTTATACATGTGTTACATAAATTGTATCACCAATGTATAACCAACATTTACCCTATTCAGTATCTTTTTAGTGCTCTGAACTTTTGATGGGAACATGCTATATCATTGAAACTTTCTAGATAATTAGTTCAAGACAATAATCAACCTCGTTCCCAGGGCTTCTTTCCGCTTTTTGACGCTGTCCTCTCGTCAAAAAGCGGAAAGAAGCCCTGGGAACGAGGTTGGACAATAATAGCTCTTTTTCAGGATAATTATTATGTTGCTGACGTCAATACTTATGATGACGTCATTAGGACCAAAACAGGTGGTGCAAAAAAAATTGGGGAAAAAAAATTTTTTCTCAAAAACTAAGTAAAAAGAAAAATAAATTTAATTTTCTTTACCACCTCTGTCAAAAGTTTGGCTAGGAAAATTATCCCTAGTTACCAAAAATAATTCTTCAAAATGATTCTAGATAAATTATAGGAAAAGTCCTAGAATGTCTAGTCATAATAGCCATTTCTTCTGAAGTTATGATAAAATATACAAAAGCAGCCAACGGAGGTGTTCTTAAAAATAGGTGTTCTGAGGGGGTATACTGGGAATTAGACCTGTTCAGAAGCAGCCAATGGGAGGTGTTCTGAGAAATAGGTGTTCTTATTCTCTAGCTGATCTATATTTCAGTATTTTTACTAGCATACGCGTGTATCTCAGAACAGCTCGTTTTCCAGCTGAGTAAGACTTTCCTAAAATGGAGCTAATTTTGTTGTAAGAATACCTCAATTTCCTAGATCGATGCAAAAAAGACTTTGCCCAGAACAGATCATTTTTCCAGCCAGACCTTCTTCCATTTCCCAGCTGAGACAGCCACAGATCATTTTCCCACCAAGAGCTTCTTTTGAATTCTCAGCTGAGACAGCTATCTCAGAACAGATCATTTTCCCAGCCAGAGTATCTTTCGTTTTCCTCAGCTGAGGCAGCCGGCTCAAAACAGATCATTTTCCAGCCAAAAGATTATCAATAGTAAGAGAACGGGTCAAATCTTCAGCTGTACCTTTTTTCTGGAACCTTTTTATCTACTTTCGAAGTTCACGCGAACTCATTGTAGCTACAACCCCTCACGCAAATATTTAAGACAGGTGAAATTTGTGCAAAACTTCTGAATTTTAAATTAGGCAAAAAGACTTAAATTTCGATTAGCAAGACGAATTGCACGGAATTCGCTTTTGTACCAAGAGTACTAGGTACTAGGCTGCTAGAAGCAACAAAATTTGTCGAGTTTTAAAAAAAGTCCTAAGATCCTAAGCTCCTAAGTCTACTCGATAAATCACTGAGATAAACTCAGAGGACTTCTAGCGGTCATTTTCACCACTTGCGTTTTGCTTGTGGTATGTATTGCTTGCTAAAATTCAAAAATGTCTCATAATTTACGTGAGGGGTTGTAGCTAAGATATTTAGCCCTTAAGCCAGGTATGATGGATAAACAATGGAATTTTGAAAAGAAATGGTAGGAAAAAAAAATCAGTTTTTATGCCGTCATCAATAAATTTTAGCTTTAAATATACTTGTTGACTTGGTGCACGATAGGGACATGGCCTTAAATGCGATAAATTGACGCTTTAATAGCCCCTCCATGTACGCTAATAGAATAAATACGGAGATATGAAAAATGTTGATGCCTACGCTGTCATGCGACAGATACTTTAAGGGGATTAATGTTCGCGGGGATTAAAGTTCGCGGATTTCGCGGATTTTGGCCTTACCCGCGAAAATCCG
>JAULBZ010009313.1:0-10101 GCA_032360805.1 Neoturris breviconis | reverse complement strand
AAGAATCTCCACCACAAAGATCTTTATTTAGTATTCTTATGAAAATCTCTTCTATTTTTAATAAAGCGAAGGAGAGAACGTTAGACTTAGACTCAAGAGAGTCTTCTCACCACAACTAAAACGTGTCGAGTTGGGAATAAGTTAGCTAGACTGGAACGGTTGAATTGAAAATATTATGGCTGTATTAGTAGACTTCTGTGAAAAATGATGATCAGATATAGTAATCTGTACGACGACATCTTGACTGGCAATAACTTGGAATATAGTGCCCTGGTTATGCCACTCGCATTGAAAACGAGAGCAATAAGAATCAATAGCTGTTAATTAAATTTCATATTGATGGATCCATTAAAACTATCCGAACTTAATATGAGAATACGTTTTTTGAGCGAGCGGCCGTCAGCGATCAGTTGTGAGCATGCGCAGTTTCGTTGTTTTCAATTAAAATGCTTTATTGCTAAAATTACTCATCAAACTATTGTTTATTTAAAATAATGAGCGCCTTTTGCTACAGGGAGAATGAATAGCGCCCAATCGCTGACGATCGCTGACGGCCGCTCGCTCAAAAGTCGCTGCATGGAGATTGGCTTTTAAGCTGAATACAACACACTAAAAGCAGAAATCTTTGGGCTGCGGCTGTTTATACACATTAATATACAGTTTACCTTGTCCCCTAAACACATCGAATAATGTTAGTCTAATAAGACTTGTTAGTCCAAGATGTTTTTTGAACAAGATATAGATAAAGCAAATAGACAAATACTTTGGAAAGTGTAAACTAGGACTTAATAGCATATCGGTTGCATGTTTTTAAATGATAAACTTTAGCCTTTTAATCTGCAGTATAAAAATAATATATCCTGTAGTCTAGTCAAACATCAGTCATGAACTTGGACTTAGTGTAAAAGACTACCTAATACGGAATACGAATTGTGTATTGCTATATATGCGCTTTTTTATAAAACAAATGTTAAAACACAAATTTTTGGTTGAGCTTCATTGTTGCTTATCTGTTGCAACCTCGTTCTCGGGGCTTCTTCTCTCTACGTTTAAATCGGAAAGGCAAGAAGCCCTGGGAACGAGGTTGTTGTCTGTTCCTAATTAATACATAGAAGCTAGTTGTTTAATTATACATTATATGTGTAAATACAGAAGCGGATATGGAGGGACAAGATCCGGGAGAGAGAGCCTTTGTTTTATCAGATGAGGAAGAATTGTTATTGTTATGTTTGTCTGAAGAAAATTATGAAACGTAACTGCAGTCTTGAGTTTTAACGTATGAAATATATACCATACTCCAAACGAGGCTGGCCTGTTGCCTAATAGTTGCTTGAATTTTTCACAGATTAAAAAGTGTTGCTCATAAAAAGAAAAGCGTGTATGACTATACACAGTCCATATGCAGATGCACACTATAGCTCAGAGGCTCTCGACGTCTAATCAACGTAAAAAAAACCCTGACGTTTTGACGTCTATACGTCTTTTCAACGTTGATTAAACGTTGAGTGTCTGCAGGGGGCTGTATTCGGTATAGACCTATTCACAAATACATGAAAACGAGGCGCTGGGTGTTCAAAGTAGAAACTTGTTGCAATGCACCTTTTTGTGCATGGATTGCACAAAAAGGAAGCTATTGCTTTGCAACAAGTTTCTACTTTGAGCAGCCAATATCTCATTTTCATGTATTTGTGTATAGGTCACTGCGCACTGGTGGACAAAAATTTGTTCAAAGTATGCAAGAAAGATAATAGAACAACATCTTCTAGTGTCTTTTTTGCTAATTTTGAACAAGTCTTTTCCCATTGGGGTAGCTGTATATACTGGTAAATAATTGACTAATATAAAATATATTGCAAGTTTATACTCTCCACCCTGATGCAGATAATACTCTAAATATTTTGGTAATTGCTCATAAATAATCTCTAAGATGAAGAGAAGTGTAAAATATATAGAAGATTGTATGTCTTTGATACTTTTAAGATGCCAAAACAAACAAAAATAGTTTTTAAAGGATTCTATGAGCATATGGTAACTTATGGGTTATCAAGTAAACTAAGAGAAAATTTTATCAGACAGACCTTTGAGTACTTTTTACTTTAGAATATTTGTGGATGTTTAGTGATATTTGTAGATGGCGAGAAATTCGACACTGTGATAAATTGTCTTTTAATGTATTCAAAACAAAGTTTTTTATAACTATGGTATTTATGGCCATTTTGACGTAGCAATACAAATAATACATAAATAAAGTTTTGATATATATATATATATAGAGAGAGAGAGAAAGAATTTGGAACGTGAAGAAATTTCCGACATAGAAGAAGCATATTTTAATTGTAAATAGGCGGCTCAGATGAGTAATATCTCTATACATATTATTGAAAAACGTGGATTGATTCATATAACCACAATATTCACCTTAGTTAATGACGTAGGTGTGACCACAATATTGAGCTTGATTCTAGACGAAGATTATTGATGGAATTTCATTGAGAAATTCAACGTGAAAAATATTTCGTCATAGAACAACGAAAGAAAGAGAAAATGGAGTTATTTTTGTTTTGTTTTGAAAGTTAAAGAGGTTCAGGGAGGTTATTCTTAAAAAAAGTAGAAAGTCGTCCCGAGCGTTTCTTGTCTCTTAGACATTAGCCTCGAATCGAAGAGACAAGAGAGCTGGGGTCGAATTCTTTGAAAAGTAAATACTCTGTAGAAAATAGTTTCTGTTTAAAAATTGCTGACTATAACAAAAAATATATTAAAAGTAAAGGACTTCATTTCATCTTAATCATTGCTGGCACAAGACGTCGAAATAACGTCAAACGACATGACGGTACACAATGTCGTATTAAAGTCGATAATACGTCATTTTGTCTTTAAAATGTTTGTCGTTACGAGATAGACATAACGTGCTGTCAGAGCTTGGTACGACACTGGTACGACAGACATCCCAGTAGACAAATACTTGTTCAAAGTCCGTTTCAACGTTATTCTAGCGTCTTTGCGGCGGACGCTGAACAAGCTTTTCCCCACTGGGATAGTACCATTGTACGATTTTTATTGGTTGTAATTTTTTTTTTTTTATTTCCCAGATACAACATTTGTTCGCCATTGACATTATAAGTGAACAGCCTATTGCATTGAATGGTCTCTCTATATATATCAGAACCATTGATCACTTGCGATATTTTGAAGAGTTAAAAACCATTGGCTAAAAATAAAAGGGAAGTAAAAATGGTATTAGCAAAGCCTATATTTCTTGGCTGATGTAAAAACCACAATATAAATCTTCGTCAACCTTTGACTTCAGAAAGGCATCCTACTCATAAGTTGGCAATTCATATATGAAGCCCTCTGTGTACCTATGTGAAAAGTTCATTCATTAGCCATTGATTTAGAATTCGTGCAATCTAAATCGCCTAGTGAAGATCCGCCTTAAGGTTTTTTTAATTCTCTATATTATCACACGCATAAATTAGATTAACCAAAGAAGTTGACTTGGGCCCACTTTACACGTTAATAAGGCCATATTTCTATATTTGACATGTATTGCCATTTTTTCATTCTGTTTTTTTATCGCTGTGTCTAAAGAACCGGGAATAAATCTCTTTATTTACTGATTAAAACTCCGACAATTGTCTCGATGACTGCTTGCTTAGGTTAGTAAATAAGAGACTTTTTCCTGGTTCTTTAGACACTCCGTTTTTCTATAGCTATAAAGTTTTCATTGTTAATGAGAGAAATTTCAACGTAGCAAACAGTTTTGAACTTCAATCATTTCTCTATTGCATGCTGGTATAGGTTTTAATTTGCCCCTCCCCCTCACCCGGTTAAAACAATATAATTGAGATAACTGACTTGAAGTGGAATATTTGTTCGGACTTAATGCTATGCTTCTTCATGGCTAAAAGCCCTCGAAATGAGGTTGGATAACAAAAATCTTTATAAGCCCAGGGCTTATATTCTCATGTTTAGGTCGTGCTAACAGAAATTTCAATAAAATATTAGCATTCTTAGTGGACAAAAAACTTGTTCAAAGTCCGTAGTAAAGACGCTAGAACTACGTCAAAAATGTTGTTCTAGCGTTTTTACTGCGGACTTTGAGCATGTATTGCGCACTGGGTAATTTGTTAATTTGTTGCTGTAATTAACGATCGTTACGTGAAGTAATCACCGCCAATTAAGGAAAATTAACAAATAACCCGATGACCCCCCCACAACAAATGACCCTATGAACCCACTCACAATTGGGAACAAATTGTAATGAAACACCACTATTTTCCCTTCTCAATGTTGTTGAAATGAATAAAATCCAGTGGAACAGCTCATAAAACTTTCAGCAATGAAAAGGGGGAAGGAGGTGAATTTCTTGAGCGTTTCATTACATTTGTCCCCGATTGCAGAATATAAAATTGACGTTGCGATGTTTATACTTTGTTATTCCAAGGGTATTTTGTGGAGTTTAGGAAGTTGACGAAATTAGAAAAAAACAAATACGTCCGTGTGATAATACTAGTGTTATAAGGATTAAGTAATGCGGCGTTACAGATAGAATATTTAAACAGGTCACATAGACGGAAATTTCTTTTGTTTATTTAGTAATATACATTATGAGATGACTTCCTTCATATTATTCAAATAAGAAAGTTTTTCGGATCGAACTTTTAGTAGAGCTATTTTATCATGAATGCGGTGTTTTTAAAAACATTCAAATTAATAAATAAGTTATACCTCTGTGTATTAAGAATTGATAATTTTGAGATTTAATAATTTAGAGAAGGAGAAAATTTAAGTGTTTCATATGAGAGTTTCATTGACATAGATATGTATTTTAAAATATTTATTTGTCAATAGAGCCTCATCTTTTAATATAACAAAATTTGCAACAATAACACCGATTCCAGCTGGTAAAAACTCGTTCAAAGTCCCCAGTAAAGACGCTTAACAGACGTTGTTCTAGCGTCTTTACTGCGGACTTTGAACAAGTTTTTACTCACTGGGATGATTGATAAATAGTGATGATTGGTAAATAGTGTAAAAAACTATTCATAAATCTCTGCAGATTGATATTGATAGTGCAAGTTCACTATAAATAATTTTTAACGATTATAGAAAATAATATTTTTCTTCTGTGGTTTTGTTGTGTGTTGAAATGAAAGCAGATATGGAAAAAGAAAAAAAAGAAAAGAACGGTAAGAATTGCTCGAGCTCTTCTTCGAATTGAAATCGTTACGAGTGGTGTTTATAAATCGTATCGTATTGCATCGAGTGATGTGTCGTATAGATGAGTCACATATAATACCATCGTATCATATCAAACCAGTGTTACACATAGAAGCCACATTGTTTCGTCATAATGAATGAAGGTCTCTTGTATTACTAATCTTGCATACAAAGAATACCCGGTGGGCAAAAATGTGTTCAACGTTAGCAGTAAAGACTATAGAACAATGTCGAACGACGATGTTCTAGCGTCGTTACTGCGGTCTTTGAACAAGTTTTGGCCTACTGGGCTTGTACTTTGACGTTGTTCGAGCGTTTTTACTGTTGACATTAAACAATTTTAGCACATTGGGAAACATCCGTATATTTGTAGGATCGTTTCGTCTATTACGTTAAAATACTTTAAATTTACAATCAACAGTAACGCATCAAAAAAAATATATCATATTTTAATGATCGCAATTAGAAGCAAAATACACTGGGGAGGAGCTTGTTAAAGAGCTACAGAAAGATTTTAAATAATGGTACAGGCTTCCTACTTTTACGAACTTGTAATAGATTGATTCCCTCGGTACCAAGAAACCAATCATTACAGATCGTTGACGTACTATTCTTCACAATTTCATTAAACTAAAATATTCGTTCTCTTATGACACCTTAGATGATCCAGGACGTGTGCGAGTATTTATCAGGTTGAAACCATGTCAAGATCAAGAACAAGCTGTTTATAATATTACAGTAAATGGAAACCAGGTATTTTCCACTTTCAATTTCATTTTTTCGCTGTTTTTACTGTCTATTTTATCAACTCCCAAGTTAATATTTTGTGTTTTGTACCTCTTGTAATAACCCAATGGGTACGCGACGTTATTTTTAACATAAAGATGTCAGAGCGTCGTCAAAACAAAGTTGTTTCTACATTGAAAATAACGTCACACACCGGCAGGGAATTTTGTACCAACATGTAGAAAATTACAGTCTTGGTGTTATACGCTAACTCGTCTTCAATACCTTTTTATTATTAATAATCTCAGACCTTTACAAAAGGTGTTGAGTGTGAGCTATATAGTATACAGTGAGACCGTATTCAGGTTTTCTTCTAAAATACAGTTATATAGACAAAAACCAACCCAATGGGAACACGACGTCGGAAGAACAAAAAGACGTCGTGACCTGCTGTTTCGACGTTTTTTTGACATTGTCTGCCGGCAGGGAAGGCTTTATATAGTTTGTTTAAAAAATGAATAATGCTGACAATGCTATTCGCAAAAATCTTTAATAATTACTGACGTTTTATTTCAGCTTCATGTACCTGATACACAAGGAAAAATAGACCAAGATCGTTGGTATAAATTTGATCGAATATACTCTACTAACAGTTCTAATAGAGATGTAAGTTTTAATTATTTTGATCGAATATACTCTACTAGCAGTTCTAATAGAGATGTAAGTTTCAATTATTTTGTTCAAAGGAAGGAGCTAAAGTTGATTTCCATTAGGAGAATAATTGCGCTTGAATGATTTCTTCACTCCAATAGACCAGAAAACGAGGCATTTGCTGCTTAAAGTCTACGCAAAAAGGAAGTTATTTCATTACAACAAGTTTTTATTTTGAGCAACTAATGACTCGTTTCCATTATATGTGAGTAGGTTTATAAAGTAATTGACCAATGCACTCTACTAAACAGATTACTCATGATGTTATTAATTAGAAATAAGTAAGAAATCGTTAATTCTATATGTGCTAATGTCAACCTTTGTATATGCATGATAATGGTGTAGTAGTATACTCTGACTTCTACCCACAACATACTTGTTTCTGATGTTCTTTTGAAGCATTACTTTCAGACAATTAGTAGCCTAGGAAGGCTGTTATTTGAGTTTTAGCACAAAACGGGAAAATCCGGAAGCTTACGGTGGATTTTTTTTCTTTTTGCCGAATTTGCTCTCTCCACCGTGTTTCCCTCCACTGTGTTATTTAGCAAACGACTTCTCTACTTTAGTGAATTAGTAACTAGGTCCTGACGCATATATCACTAGTGAAGAGTTAAATTAAGTTGACTGTCAGAAGGAATGAAGGGCAACTAATCGATGTAAATAGAGCATTGATTGATTGATGGATAGACAGTTAGCATGATAGATCATAGATTAACGATCTGTATTGATTAATTACATGAATGAATACTCTATACAGCTAATTGATTGATTAGTTGGTTGTAACTACAACTTCGTTTCCAGGGTCCTGAAAGGCAAAAATATCTGGTATCGAGGTTGTGATTGGTTTAATTATTTATTTTATTAAAGGTTTACAAGAAAGTTGGTAATCCATTAGTGGATGGTGCATTAAATGGTTTTAATGGGGCATTGTTTGCTTATGGGCAATCAGGAAGTGGTAACACTATTTGTACTTATTTGTAGAGATATATTAACCCATGGCAAGCACCTGAGTGACACCTGTGTAACAAGAAAATTGGAAAAAAATCTTGCAAACGTTTGCACGCCGTTATGACCCCAAAAAGCCGTAATACATATTACAGAAAATTTATTATACTTTCAGAATCTGAACACAGAATTAAATCTTTTTCCAATCAAAAATAATTGCTTTGTACGCAAATATAATAATGTTTACAAAAAATCCCTAACATTAGGTAGCATGCAGATGACGTCATTCCAAAAAGGTACACAAAATCTTAAAATACCCCGGCTGAATAGGGCTAGTATCTACAGAATACCGTCTCAGTGATCTTGTGATTGATTGCTTTCTTTGCATCGAATAAACCAATAATTGTAAGCTCATTGATACGCTCGCCACAAGAATAATTTAAGAAAATATCTCTTAATTCAAATTAACTACGCGTATAATTTATTTTTTTTTATATATATTAATTTGTCATTAGAAGTCATTAGAAGCTATTAAACCAGTGAAGATTTTGCCCACTAGGTAAACCACTTCTGACGCATTCGGAGGAACAGACGCAAGTGAAAATGCAGTCAGGCGTTCAAAAACTTATAATATATAAAACACGCGCAGAAAACTTTCTTTTCTTGCGTCAGTTTTAAAAAGAAAATATCATTGCGCATGCTTACGATTACGTCAGCGACTGCATCATAACTCTGAACAAGGCTTTAGTCTCAACAACGTCTTCATCACGACACAACCCTTATGTGACTTGCTACTTATTTATCTTCAGGTAAAACACATACATTGATGTCAAAAGATGGAATGACAGCTCATATGGTCAGTGATCTATTTAATAGAATGTGGAATGATCCTTCTTATGAATACAAGGTAAGTTAAACCACAAGAAAATTAATTTTCGTAATTATTCCATCCATAGCTACAAGGTAACTAACATATGCATATGGATGTGAACTAATTCTTTTTATGAATACCTAGTAAGTTAGACCAGAGTACCTAAATGCATTAAATTATAATAAGGTAAGTTAAAACAAGGTTGTAAATGTATTTAGAAATATTATTCGTAAAGTGAATAAATTAGGATGGGTAACGAGAAATCTTAATGCTGATCCAAAAACAAGATTATTCCATTATTTTCTAAACTTTTGAATAACCAAAACAAAAAAGGTTTTTACAATTTACTTGTAAGGCATTTATTCTACCCTAAAAATACAACCTCGTTACCAGGTTTCCTTCCACATTTTTTTGATCGTGGGACAAGAGGAAAAAAGCCCTGGTACCGAGGTTTTTAAAAGCAATCAATATAACAACATATTTTGACCAGCATATAGATCGAATTATTCAAGAGAAATTCTGTATTGCAGATTTAGTCATTCATTTATTCGTTCATTTTTACCATAGGTCACGTGCTCATATTTGCAAATTTATCAAGAACGGATATATGACCTTCTAAATTCAAATCCAAAATTAGAATTCAATATAAGAGAAGATGCACAAAATGGTAAGTTTAAAACCAAATGTTTTCACGCTACCTGAACCTTTTTAGTAGCTAGGTCAGAAATAACAAACGGAAGTGACTTGCAACTTTATGACTTGTTATTTATCTATTAGACACGTGTAGCTAACATTTCATGACCGTAACAACGTAATCAAGACAAGTGCAATATCAGAAAACCACCAATGAAAAAATAGGGGGCATTTTTGCCCCTGGCCTAAAACTCTTTTTAGAACAGGGTTGAGGTTATTGAACCAACGACTTCCCAATATCTTTGACTTAACATTTTTAAAAGAAGATTTGAAGACGTTTTTTTGTTCTTTCAGGTACATTTGTTGAAAATATATCTAGTTATATATGTCATAGTCCTACTGATGTGTATGAACTCTTAAATATTGGTCGTAAAAGATTAGTTTTTGGTGAAACTCGTATGAATAGATTGTCTAGCAGGTTAGTGTGTATACACTGGGTTAGAATAAATAATATCTATTTTAATTGTGTGGAAGAGGGTACTAAGTCAACGACCTTGGAATTGATTGGTTTCTTCCCTGGGTATCAACTAATCAAATGACGTCAATTTAACGTCAAATTTTGTAGATGTTGTGGGCCACCTGTGGAGCTCGCACCAATGATTTGGATTCTTATATTTTGGTCATCATACCGTAAATATCCGAATATAAGTCCCCCGTATATAAGCACCTCAAAATTAAATCGCTCCATGTATAAGTCCCTCCCCGTAATCAACCCATGGTCTTATAAAAGGAGAACAAAACGCTGCTCAGCCTTGTGTATTTTTCTGTTAATTTTCGTAGCTCACGATGTACAAAGCATTCATTTGTACTTTCGGTCGCTTTAGGTAATATATACAGGGTAGTTCTATGCCTTCTTCTCCAGCCGGCAAAAACCTGTTCAAAGTCAGAAAAATAACGTTAGAACAACGTTCTTTGAAAGTTGTTCTAACGTTATT
>JAULBZ010009312.1:0-10102 GCA_032360805.1 Neoturris breviconis | reverse complement strand
TTAATTTAATTTAATTTTAGTTTCGATGGTAACGGAACAGTACCTGTTAGAATATCAACAACCTGGTTTGATTACTCTCCTGAACTTAGTATAGATCACACCCCTGGTAAACTGGCTACTGCGATTCATAACGACCATCTCATGAATGTAACGATGAATATATTATGGCAGTATTTAACAGCAAATGAAACGTTTTTTAAGAACAAACCCAGGGAATGGGAAATCGGTAAGTTGAATTTCGTTGTAGTAATTTATGTTTGTATTATTTTTACTTTTTTACTTTTTAATCAAGATATAAATTAGTCACTCACTAGTCAGCGATATAAACCTTCGCATGTATAGCTCGGTCTATGCACAAATGTCATATTTTCCGTTACGAGTCTTGCTTCCCTCTGGCTTTCCAAAAAGAAAAACAAAGGCTTTATGCCAATCAACTTTATCGATCTCTTCGGTTTTTGTCGGTATTTGTTTAAACATCAGCGCGCATGTGATGTAGTTTTGAATATCTTGGGATATGTTTTGATCAAGAATAGGACGTTTGTGCATATTGTGTTTATTCACGAAGGCTAGTCACACACTACCTTCATAGAAATGTTAGTTTTTGAAGCCAATTTCATATCCACTAGATGAGCATATGACGTAGGGTACCGGTCGCAACAACTTCAGAGCGATGTTGAAAGGATATGGTAGATATCTTAAACTGTTCGCGAAAACCAAAAAATACAATCCATTGGTAGAAATTGACATTAATATCTAAACTAAATCCTAAACTTAATCCTAAAGTAAAAACACTTAATAATTTTTACTTGATTATCCCCTGAAGGCGGATCTCCACTAGGCAGATTCGTTCGCGCGAGTAGAATCTTGTCGCTATGACACATGCGCAGAAGCGTATTTCCTAAAAAATAAACGTTGGATACAGCGAATTTTCTGTTCGCGCGAACAGCGACAAAAGGTAGAAAGCTTTTCTACTTTTTGCTACGACGATAAAAGCGAAACCAATCAAAATGCGAAATTCTTTCAGCAACGATATTTTTTTAAAAAACGAAAAAACGTTGTAGTCAGTTTGAAAGAATAAGACAGTGACTTGTTAATTTTTTTAAAACCAAACACTTTGAAATTAGTTTCAAAAAGATATGACAAACAGTGATTATACGGAATGGCGGCTCCACCTCTCGAATGTTTTCAAGTATTGAAAATTTATTTTATATGTTATTTTTTAGATTTTAGGGCTTTTAGAACTTCTAATGGAGATCAAAAATATTATTTGCGCTAACGAATTCGTTGCGAAGGTTCGTTCACGCAAACGAATTCGCCAAGGGGAGTTCCGTTGTGACAGAATTCGCCTAGTGGAAATCCACCTTAAGGATACGAAAAAAACGACAAAATAACCACTTATAAAGTAACAACGTTCTCGAGGGTGTTCTACAGTTTTTCCTGGGCATTTTGAACAATTTTTGGTCCTATAGGCAAACAAAATCCCTCTATCTAGCTTCTATTAAACCCCTTATCTATTGAACTATTAATATTGGAGCAATGAAACTTGCCACGAATATAGCCCAGCACAAGATATTTTCAAATTGATATTAATTTTTAATTTTTCTGCTGACTTCATCAGAATTATTATTTTGCTGATAGTTCCAAAAAATATGTGTTCTCTTCAAATGTAAAAAAAGATTGAAAAATGCTCTTAAATTTCTGCTGATTGATTGATTATTAACAAAATATTTGAGAAAATTTCTATTGTACCTAGATGAATATTTATGTTATTATGGTGGAAGTTCAGCAAGATTCAATGCTTTTGGTAAATGTGTTATACCTTATACTGAAATTATTGAACATTACAGACGTTTATGGAATGAAGAAGGAATACCCGTCGCTATTAACGGTATACGAACCAAAACGACAAATGATTACAACTTTTTAGTCGACATTTGGCCTTGTGCAATAATAGCCGAGGTAGACAAAACAGACACATGTAAGGCAGATCCTGAATGTGGAACTTGCACAGTAAGCTATGTAGATTATAAACATTTTAAGATTTGAGTTTCATACCTTATGATGTGAACTATTTGTCCATTGCAAGTGATTTTTGTTTGTGTGTTGAATACCAGAGTTGTGTGCTTTGAATGTCACCTCTCAGCCGGCAAAAACCTGTTCAAAGTCGGCAAAATAACGTTAGAACAGCGTTCTTTGAACGTTGTTCTAACGTTATTTTTCTGACTTTGAACAGGTTTTTGCCGGCTGGGCTAGTTTATTAATAACACTTAAGTTTTTGTAAGCTCACCCGAAAACTTTTATTTATAATTTGCCCAGAAGTAGTATCTTCGCCACAACATTAGAATACAGAATTTTGTTCTCACTCATGTAAGGTGATTTGAGTAAATCGCGATCCTTTCAAAACTTTGTTTTAGAAAAATGATACGTTCGAAAAGATCTTATACGTACCAAAGAAGGATCAAATCTTAGATACCTCATATGCTTATAACAAACTCAAAGCAATAATTACATGGGAAGATGTACTTTATGGCGATGTTGATAAAAAGTATACAGAAAAATGGTGGTATGAGGTATATTTAAATAAAACAAATATGTACTGAGGATGAGTGATCACAATAAAAAGCAAATATTCACTGTGGAGGAGTGATTAATCAGGATCGGCGATGCTTTTATTTGAAGAAAAATGATTTATCTTATTTCTCAATAATTTTGCAGTGTATTTAATACTGTTGAAGCAAATATAGCAAGCAGAGGGTTAGGTTTAGAAAATTTTATAATCGGATCCAACCTCCATCAATGTGGCCACTCGATTTCAAATGTGTCGCTGGTATGGTTTTTGGGCAAATCAATATGAAAATGACCAAATTTGATTTCAAATGGTTTGGTTTTTGGGCGTAGTTCTTGTAGGATCGTTTTTCTGTCTTTCCTATATGTTTAACATGTAACTACAACCATGAAGAGGACCACAAAAAAGAAGAACGAATCTTAACCCTATTCGCCCCCTACATAACTTCTGATACATTAATGCAATATGTATGAAACTTGGTCAGGTTATACATCATTTTATCTGAACATTTTACCGCAAAGATTTTTCGTAATATTCTATTTTTCACGTAATATTATTTTGCTGACGTCATCAAATTTAAGAGCACTTGTAGCAAAAAAAAATAAAATATTTTTTTCTTCAAATTTCTTCTCTAAACTCCGGTCACGTGGTACAATTTCACTTAAAGAGGTTATGGTAAAGATATAGAATTTTCTGACCCACAATCGTGTTTACAAGATCTTAGCAATTATTCTATTGTCTTTTTTGTGTTTATAAACTATTCATTGGGAGTATCAAGATGACGAACAAGATTCACTGTCTGCACGTGACGTCCTTTGAAAAAACGTCACGTGTTTCTAGGCTTATAAACTATTTATTTTAGTTTGATACAAAGCCAACTGCTATAGGATGGAGTATCAATACAACTTATGGATAGTAAGTCTAATTATCGCTTCCATCCTACATCACTCGTCGTTTATTATTACCAACCGACATAAATCCCGTCAGATATTAATCCCATGGAAATTTATTACTCTTACCTTTATGCGAGAACAATTTTCTTGCTTTGAAATTCTTAACTCTTTCCAGGCGGTGATGATCTCTTATAATTCCAATAATTATTTTTTATATATAATTACCCTCTAAATAAATATGAGTGAATGTCAGGAAACACCCAGCTGGCAAAGATCTATTCAAAATCAGCAAAATCACATTAGAACAACGTTCACAGAAAGTTGTTCTAACGTTATTTTGCTCACTTTAAACTGATTTATGCCGGCTGGGATATCCAATTTATATCTAACCTTATCTGTTGTTTTTAAAAAAATTGGTCTCTCCCCTAGTGGGCAAAAACATGTTCAAAGTCCGCGTTAAAGGCTCTATTGCCGTTGTTACTGTGGACTTTGAGCAAGCTTTTATCAACTGGGTAGCTGATATATTTTATATTTTCAGTAATAAATTGCAGAAATCATACGATGTGAATTTTACAGTATTATTTAACAATTGGACATTTGATTTCCCACAAGGATTCCTTTATAATTATCGAGATGAATCATTTCTATATGATAAGATGTACTTGGATATATATTATTGGATTGCAGATCCTATACCAATACCAGGTAATAATAAATTGTTTTAATTGCCATTAATACACATACTATATTACATACATTATATCACCATACACACTAACCAGTGCTGCCAGGGTAAGTTTTTGATTGCTAAAATAATGGTGGGTACTCCGCGTCTTTAATATTAAGTTAAAATCGTATAGTTAGAGTTCTCAATAACTAACACAATGATTCGTTGGTAAGAATGTTTTTGAAAAAACACGATGTGAAGAAATGCTAAATCGTAGTATTTCAACATCACTTGTGATCACGGTTAATGTCCTGAATGAGTTTCTTTGTGTAGAAGAAACAAATTAATTGCAAGCTCGTTTAGGATAAAACTCATTTAAGGGTCCATGTAAAGGCTGCCTAAGACGATATATGCCAGTCAGCAAGATAACGTTGACGTTGAAAGTTGTTCTAGCGTTATTTTGTTGACTTTGGATAGGTTTTTGCCGACTGCGTAAGAGCGTGTTAAATTGTGATTAAAATAGCAATAGAATGGTTTTACGTGTGTAACATATTTCAGTAATCTTTTTGTAGTATGTAATTCGAGATATTTCAGTTAATTTCTCTATTTTTAGAGCGGGACGTACCAGCTTCATTTTACACTATAATATTTATCATGATTGGTCCAACTTTCATTTTGTTTTCTGCTATTGTGATATTGATTTGTACACGAACCAAGTTAGCATTCAATCTTCATATTTGGGAATTCAAGAACTCAGCAAAAGATCGCGAATTACAACGTGAAGAGATAAAGGAGAAGAAAAACGATGAGATATTGCAAAGAGAGGATAAAAGAGTGAGAGAGGAACTAGGTATGGACTGATTAAAGAAGGTGGGACAATAGTTAAAGCCTATTGTTAACGAACCTCCGCGACTAACAATTTTTGAGGAAAATCTTGGATTTCGTACAAATTATGTTTCTTACCGTTTATATTAATGCAAATGTTAAATGCCCCAATTTTAATTGCCCCAACAACCTGCAGTATCAAAGAAACGGTGTCGAGGGAGGTATTTTAATTTTTAGAAAATATTCCACTTCTCCACTCTTATTCTAATTTTGCTATTTAGGAACTCAACAATAACATAAAACAGTCAACTTTCTGAAAAAGCTAAAATATACGTTAAAAATAACGTGAAGTTAGAATAAACTGCCTAATAACAAACAACTGGAGTCAGCGATAATAAAGTACTATTGTTATCATGTTCATCATGTTCTTAACTCCCACTTATTTAATATGAAAGAATGTCCATCAATCCTTTTACCCGCCCCCGCCCGGCTTATTTGATAGTGCAAAATAATAATTATATGTCGAAAAGGAAGTAATTGCATTCCATCAAGTTCTACTTTGAGCAGTCAACGCCTCGTTTTCATGTATTTGTGAATATATCTATTCTTATTAAAATATATTATCAGAAATGCTGACTATTTGGGGGTACAGAGTCATAGCAAAAGGAACCTAAAACATACTCCAGAAATAAAAACCCATAACAACTGCTAAAATATTTTTGAGGGCAATATTGTACAGTTATTGTTTGCATATTGCTGATCAATTATGTGCAATATTTCTCAATGTTCCACAATTAATTGTATACAGCTGTCGAATGAATGAAATCGAATGAAGATTGAACGTAAATTTTATTTAGAACAATAGAGCATTTGCAACAACATTTGAAAAACCTTGTGGGCATATTATGCCACAATACGCCACAATATATTGCACGATCCATTTGCATCAATCCCATATATCACACAGTATATTGTATCAATGGAAGGCGACCGTTTATGTCCATTCGCATCGCTCAATTTTGGACCTTTTTGAGGGTTTTTGGCCCGTAAAAATAGAACCGCTGCACATTTTTGACTGAAATTCGGTATTCTAAACCAAAATCACCTGGAGCACGAAATGATACAGAATTTTGGAAAGATTTTGTTCCACTTATTCGGTTCGCCTATTTGAAGTTGGAGGGATTTTCGCCCAATCAAAGTAGAACCGATTTACATTTTGTGCTGAATTTGGTATTCTGAACCAAAATCACATGGAGCACGAAAGGATATATTAATTTTGTTAAAATATTGCCTCGCTTATTAGCCTCGCTGATTGTTTTGCTTTTTAGAAGGTTTTCGACTAATAAAAGCAGAACCGTTTTACTTTTCTACTGAAATTTGGTAGCTATTGCTTGGAGCATAAGATGTTATAATTTTTGCTCTTTTTCAAGGTTTTCAACCAATAAAAATAGAACCTCAGCTGAAATTTGGTATTGGACGTTGAAATTATGGCAAACGGAAGGTTATAAACTATCTTTGAAAAATTTACCTGGTTTATTTGCCTCCCCCATTTATATCTTAAAAAGTGGCTTTGGTGGATAAAATTAGAACCGATTTAGTTAATTGTCTGAGATTTGGTATTTTAAACTGAAATTGGAGAAACAAGTTAATTCAAGTGGATTATTCCTTAGAAAAGTTATGTTTACCTTCTTAACATTAAAGATAGTATTGATGCCCGCAATTTGCGGGGGCTCAAAGCTATAACCGTTCACATAAACTATGGGACATTTTACGAATTTTAACAAGCAATACACACCACAAGTAAAACGTAAATAACGGAAAATGACGACTTTTTCGAATGTGTTATATTATTACAATGAAATCTCTCTAATGATTGAATTCCATTATGCGGAAATTTCCGCGCGAAAGCCAAAAGTATACATTCCATTGGTGCAAATTGGCATTGTTCCAATGGAATGTCTTCTTCTGGCTTTTCGTTCAGAATTTTCCGCCTTATGGAAATCAAGCTTAATTCGAAGCCTCTCTAATTCAAACAAAATTACTGGTCCTATGGAATATAATAAGTTGTTCTGCTGGTATTGAATATAATACATAGTATATATTTAATTCATTGATTAATTTATTTCCTAGTATATATAAGACTTTTTATTTTATTTATTTTTTGTTTATTCCTGAGTGACAGCTGTTATAGCACCAATCATCACCACATGAAAGACTACTGAATACAGAGCCCGTACAGCTCCGTATCCGGACTTTGCGACACTATGTATAAACAACATAAATAATATATAAGAGCCAAAATACTGGACCACAAGCGACAAAGTTCTATTGATAAGCGGTAAAAAAAAAGGAATAATTTCTTCGGTGTATCATTGATTTTTCCACATTCCTAATTTTCAATAAATAAATTATTGTTATTTATTCATTCTATGATAAATAGGTTAAATATAACCCAGCCAGCTCTTTGAACGTTGTTCTAACGTTATGTTTGCTGACTTTGAACAGGTTTTTGCCGGCTGGGAATTGAGTATCGTAATTATCGTAATATGTAACCAATCAGAATGTAGGAAAAAGTTTATTAATAAACGATGTAGACAATATTTTTACGAGAAACAATAAATGTAAATTCTTTTCCAACTCATTTTATTGAGAATCTATATAGTTTGGGAACGACTTGAACTTACTGAATAGGTAATAAAAATAGAAAAAAGAAAGTTGAATTAGCTGTGATAAAAATAGGATATTCTAAGATGATCTGAAAAGGGAATTAATTTTTAGTTATTTTTTAGTTATTTAAATTTGAAGCAATCATGTTCTTTCTACTAACAATCATGAAAAGCAATTTCAAACTTGTACTTTTTCTTTGTGTTCTTCTTTATTCCATCAAGTCATTATTAGCACATAGCTATCCAGATTATTATGAGGCAAGAACATTTACTCATTTAAATGGAACAATGGAGAGCAGAACAAGTTTTAAAATAATCTCTTCTGAAGTTGAATACAATAAATATGGTGAAGATAGAGATAAACAGCTTGTAGAATATTTGGAAGGTCCTAAGCTTATTACAATTCCACCATCTTATTACAACAAACAAAGCGAACCACCTGTCAATGTTAGTGGAAAAGTAAGTATATTATTAAATCTACGCTTGCAGTACAGTTCTTGCTCCTCCGTCAAATCTTGTTCATATTACTTTCAATCTAATGAGTAGTGTTAAGGCCGTTTTCCACTTCAGAAAGTTTTCCGTGGAACGGAAACGGAATGGAAAATGAGCACGCGTAGAAAGAAATTATAGACATTCCATTTGTTGAAATTGACATCACACGGTTTGGTTTCCAATAAAGAAATTTTGTTGAGCAACAGTTGTGAAACGCGCTGTTGCTCAACTTAGATAAAGAAATTTCCAATATTGTTGTGCAACAGCTGTACGCTTAAATCGCGGAGGTAGAAAAAAAAAAAAAAAATCTGCAACACATGTTGCACGACAATTGCTGTGCAACAAACCTTGCAACACCGTTTTCCACGCACAATCGACAAAATTTATTTTTATGCATTTTATGCATTCTGCAGAACCTTAGTTCCGCGATTAGAAAGAAAGTCACATTCAGGATGTAGTTGATCACTTGCCCTTTATTCAATGCTGGCGTTTTTCAACTGGGACGGTGCTGACATGTGACACTTCTAGCCGAGTATATTTAGGTATGCTTTTTATGATCTGAAAGAATATCTTCCTGCGTTAATCAATGTCCGACATTCCATCGATAGCTGAAAAAGGTTGGGGCTAAGGCATCTTTGTTTGCTACAAAGAACAACATAGATTTTGTCGATCACAAAAACATCAACGATTTTTGTCTAAGTCAAAAAAGTTGCATTTAAACAAAAAAGGTAATTCCTATCTAGCCAACAATTTCATTGATTATTTAGATAATTTTCGTTAGAATCTACCAATGACATTGAAACTTTAAATCGCAATGATATATTGCGATGTTTAAATTATGATGGTTCTGCGAGTTCCGCTATTAATAGTTTGAGGTTATCTCAATCAGAAATAAGCTGGATGATTTAAATGCTATAGTCTCTAATAACGTAGACATTCTTTGTATTGCTGAGACAAAGTTAGATGATTGATTTCCTGAGACTCAGTTCATTCTGGATGGCTATAAAAAGCCATACAGACTTGATGTGTCTGCTTCAACAGGTGGTTTATTAACTTATGTCAATAGCAAAATACCATCTAGGCAGTTATTTTCTTTTACAATCCCGTCTGACATCCAGTGTGTTGTGATTGAATTAAATTTACGTAAACAGAAATGGTTATTATTATCTATATATAGGAACCCTTCGCAGAACTTGAAATATTTTCTCAGTAATATATCATCATTACTAGACTATTATTCAAGTAACTATGAGAATATAGTTATTTTAGGTGATTTTAATAATTTACCATCTAGAGTAGAGATCTCTACATTTATAACTGAGCATTGTTTATACAGTTTGATAATCAACCAACTTGTTTCAAATCAGTTGATGGGCGTTGCATCGATCTAATCTTGACCAATAAAAAACACAGCTTTCAAAAGAATCTATCTTTTGAAACAGGTGTTAGTGATCACCATCATATGATTTATACAATGTTAAAATCTACCTTTATACACATCCCACGTAAGGAGGTCACTTATCGTAGCTATAGAATATATATTGAGCTGAGTTACGGTCTAATATAGGTGCATCTTATTCCGGTGATTTCACCTCTTTCTACTCTAACAGCTACACTTGGGAATCATGCCCCTTTTAAAAATAGATTCATACGAGGAAACAATAAACCTTATGTCAGCAAAAAACTGAGAAAAGCCATAATGAAACGCTCTCGACTCAAAAATATTTACAACAGAACTAGGGATTTTAATGATTTTGCCAACTACAAGAAACAGAGAAATTTGGCTGTAAATTTGAATAAACAGTCAAAGAGCCAATCTTTTAAAAATGTCGAAACTGATAAGACAAATAACAATAAAGCTTTTTGGACAGCTTGTAAACCGTTTTTCTGTAATAAATGCTATTCGAATGAGATTTTTTCTTTGATTGTAGATGACACCATTATACAGGAAGAAGTAAAGGTTGCTGAAATTTTTAATAACTACTTTAATACT
>JAULBZ010009311.1:0-10103 GCA_032360805.1 Neoturris breviconis | reverse complement strand
CTTAAAATACGCAATTCTGGGTCATTTTCAACACCTTTTATATCTAATTTCTATAAGGTGGTGAGGTGGTATTTCACCTGTTTAAACAACATGGAAGAAACAGTCTAACCAACAAAGTTGCTTTTATGCAATTTTGGATCAATTTCATCAAAGTTACCTTACGTGGATAAAATTTCGCATGGATAAATTTCTTTTTCTAAAATCTCGAATTCCTCTCACCGGTTTTTTTATTTTCTCGCCGGTTTTCACCGATCACCGGCCGTTATTTCCATCGCTGTGGAGATACTTTTTGGAAAACGTTTTCGGTCACCAGTTATCAAATGCCTTACCGTGAACAGTCACTAATTTTGGGCCTAATAGGATTGGTGAATTCGAATGAGTCATACGGAGATTTTGGGGTTGTGGTAAATAGGGTTAATAGACGAAGAGATAGATAGGGAGCTTATTTGACCATCTCCGGGCAAAATATGCTATTAGAATACCCTGGATAAAAGAGGATTAAGGTAACATTTGGAGAAAAATTTCGACGTTTTTTTTTGTTTAGAACTTTCAAATTTTGATTCCGTACAACCTCAGGAAATGTTGTTTGTGCAATGTATCAATGATGTCATAGGGCGTGATCCTCATTCTATAAATTTATTTTAGGAATTCAAGATAAAGCAGATACTAAATGAAGAGAGCGTGATCGCGCATGAGAATGAACCCATCGGATATATATTTGATACTTAATTCCTTAACGCTTTAACCAGGTATAATAAGCACCATCCAACCACGACTAGTGGTTTGCACACCAAAGCCCTGAGGACAATGTATAATATTTGAATATAATATTTGAAACCTTAATAATTCAAACTCGGGCAAATCACTTCAATATTTGAAACACCACCTTAATAATTCAAACTCGGGCAGTAAGGCAAAGCAATATAAATAATTTTGTGACTTTTAAGATCCTCGAATGTCGCACCAAAATAAACAAATCTGGTCCACCCAAACCTCGTGTCTCAGTTAAATCTATTAATTCTGGGGGTTCTGAATAGATGGGGAAGGGCAGAATGTGTTCTTCTCTCCACAACTGTTGACGAACATATTATGTAGTGTTGGCACTCTTCAGAGAGATGTCTTAACACATACCTTATTCGTACTAATTTTCGCGCATTTCCGCAAAATGTTACTTATTGCACGAGATTTAGTACAGAAATTACGCGCATAACGATGTGCGCGAAAAGATAGTTTCAAAAATAATATATTCCTTGGCCAGCATGTGCCACTCTAAGGGTCCATTGTTCTATAGATAACGGAAAATTTCAACTTACATTTCACGTTCAACTCAATTCACTGCAAAAATATTTTTGGGACCATTTTTGGTTGTGAGTATGGGAGGCTATAATTGCATAAATTATGATGCTCGGTAAATATTGTGCAATTATGTAAAAAAAAATGTATGAAACAAACAGGGCAGACGCAACGAAGTAACGAAGCGAAATTCACAAAACAGAAACTTACCGAACAGTAATAATTAAATAGTAACAAAATGTATATACAATCAATAACTTTTGATAAAACTATGCTGTAATGTTGAAACTTTCCAGGAAGTTGGATCAACCCATAATAAACATTTTTGCATAATTATTTTTGTGATGACGTCATTTCTTATGATGACGTTATCAAGGAAAAGCAGGTGGGCAAAAAAAAATTTTTAAGTAAAATTTTTTTTGGTCTCCATAATTGGTCAGAATGTTTTTCAAGCAAAAATAAGAAGAATTTTTTTTTTTCCAAAATATTTTTTTACCACCTGTCAAAAAATTGGTTACTAAGGGAAAATTATCCCTAGTTACCAAAAAAAAAAAAAATTCAAAATGATCCTAGATAAATTATAGGAAAAGTCCTAATCTCTAGTCATATAAGCCATTCATTCGAAAGTTATGAAAAAAAGGGGGCAGTAGAAATAGGGTTAACCATATTTTCTTTTCTTTTTCTCCTCCTAAAGGGGAAGGGAGGTAATATTGCCTTTCCCTTCGGATATTTTTTAATAACTTCAGTTCTGATTAAGATTTGATTTCCCAATTTTTCCTATATTTTATCTATGATCATTTTGGAGTAATTATTAAAGCCTATTGTTGTTGATACAAACACGTTTTTAATATTGACGATTCTAGAACAGTAAATTTAGTGATTGACTGAAGGAAACTATCATATAAGAGAATCATCTGAAGTTTCAACACTCTTTTGGTAACTAGGGATAATTTTCTCTTAGCAACCAATTATTTGACTTGTGGTAAAAAAATGCCGCAAAAAAAAAAATTCTTAGTGCTGGCAAATTTTTTTTTGAACCACCTTTATTGTGTTGACCACACTTGCTGGAAAGTTTTATGTAGGGTGTTAAGGGATACGAGATAAAAGGGTTAAGGAAAGAAAACAAATGCGCGAGAAAATGCTGCGGAAGAAAAAAACGCGGTATTGCGAAACCACAATAATAACTTCCGCATTTTTTAAGATTTTCTAAAATTATAAAAAACATATCCTAAAATGTCAAAGTGTTACTTTCTACTATTTTTTAATAAATAATAAATTTCGCAATTTTTGCTTCCGCAAACATTTTCATCCCTAAAGACAACCTCGTTCCCAGGGCTTCTTTAGTAGGAGAGTGGCGAAGTAATAGGTTTTAAAGAAAAAATTGAAACTGGCTGTCTATTTAGTTTTTCCCACATTATTATTACAAATTACAAGAAACGCAAAATCAAATGCAACGAATATTAGAGATGGTTATGAAGTAAATAAATAATAATAATAAATACACACCTAGTAGAAGAACAAAAAATCTAGTTAAAAAGTAAAATGTTGTCAATTAGGAGATAGTTATCTAGACAACGATCTTGTAATTGATTGGTTGCTAAGTATAAACCAATCAACAACAGAATCGCTGACTCAGTACTCTCCTCTGTGCTGTATACAACTTGATTCGTAAGATCCAATCATCAATGAGTTCCTAATTTATTCGTAGTATTGTAATAACTGTGCACCCAAAAATAAAACGTCAGTGGTCGAAATAAGAGCAAATAATCACTGTGGAGGAGTGATTTTTGAGCATAGCTTCAGGCTACAAAGTCCGAACTTATGTTCAAAAAAATCACTCCACCACATTGATTATATGGTCTTTTTTCGAGCACTGAATGCTCTTGATAAATTATATATTTATATTTTTTTATATACAACACAATCCCTACACGTATTCCTTGAAAGAAATCAGAATAGGACCTCGGAGTGCAGGGTTCGAAATAACAGCCGTTCATTGCTGTGGAGGAGAGATTTTTCAGAATATTTTTAGCCAAGTTGGCTGAAAATATTCTGAAAAATCACTCCTCCACAGTGATGACCGCTGTTATTTCGAACCCTGGGAGTGTTATGTCAACAAAATCGCATACTTCAGTATGAAACTGAATTCTTATCATCAAAATACATTTTGATATCTCGCAAATCCCCAGCCAAGAAGTGTTCTGAATATACTTAAAACACCTCCACAGATGAGGTCCAGAAGTAATTTTCCGTCTTGATCAGTAGAAAACCCTTTATGAAGAAACAAAAACAATCTAATAAGACCATTCATTTTCACTGGGGTGGATTAAACTTCGTGAATCAATATTAGCTACTTCAGCATATAAACAGAAGCATTATCCTTAGGTGTGTAGTTTTGTTTTATTTTAGTGAATTTGGCTTTCCTACTATAACATGAAAATTCAATCCTATCATTTGTTCATTGGTTTGTTTTTGGCGATTAAGTGTACAAACATTCGCAAACAGATTTGATAACTTTTATAAGAATTTAGATGCCATAATTTAGAATATACGTTCGTACGAAAAATCTCGTGGACGAATTACCACAAATATATACATTGACAACTTCGGGTCCAAATTTTGCGTTTTTATTTGGGAAAGTTTGTACAGTGACAGTACCCAGTTTTAAATTGAGAGCGCTAGATCTTAACATTCTTATACTTAATTAAAGTCGCATAATCACTCTATTTTGTCAAAATTCTAAAATCTATATCAAGTTCACAATTGGCAATTGCTGATCACACCCTGAAAATTTCAGCATTTATAAATAACCGGACAAATAAGCAATTATTTTATCCAAAACTAGCACAACTTCATGTAATCATGCAGAAAAGCAATGAAGTTTGGCCAAACAATATGTCTGCCACACAGCTAGCATAAAAAATACAAAACTTTAATCACTTGTATCTCCACGAAATTTTCATTGACATTGCAAGCTTTCATGTTACTTATTTGGAATTTTGACCAAAATAGGGTGATTAGTGACTTTAAGAAGTTCCATAAAATGTGACAGATATTTTTCGTACTTGGCCAGCTAATGGGCCGTTTTTAAGGTTACTTGTACCACAAGCGTTACTGTCCCTAACTCCTGATTTTTTATATAAAACGTAGTCCGTTGTATCAGCGATATCTTGACTTTCTCGTCGTTTACGTTGATTGTAACCACGTCTATACCGATAGTCGTCGTCGTCGTAGTTAGTATTACGGTACGACGAATCGTATTCATCTTCTCGCTTGTATTGGTTTTCTCTTGTTTTCTCTCGAAGCACATTCTCATAAGCTCTTTTAAGTTGCTCATTTCTATCATCATATATTTGCTTTTCTGCTTTCGTTTCAACCGTATTATCAGTAGATTCATCATTAGTCATACTCTCACGACGTTTGTCCATTTCTTGTTTCTTTTCCTTATCCAATAACTCGATGTATTCTTCCTCCAGATCCTTTTTCGCATTAGGATTTTTATTTCCATTATCAACATCGTTAAACACCAGCTGCCAAGTACCATTTGGATTTTCACACCAGTTGAAGATAGTCATAAAAGACCAACCTTTTAAACCTGCGGTAGAACAATCATATGGTCGTGGATGTAGAAGATGACTCACTGTACCCGATGGTGAAATCAAATCAATACTGAGATCTCCACGTCTTCTATGTTTCAACGTTACATTAACAACAACATGCTCAAGATGGCTGATACCATTTTTGCATTTTCCATCATCAGCTTTCTTCTTACAGCTCTGACAACCATCTGTTGTAAAGTTTAACTTGAAATGATGGTGGTGTGGAATATCACCATTCTTGAAATTCAATTTGAAATGGCAACTCCTTTGCTTAGCAACAGTTGTCCAATTCAATGCAGCTTTAACTAGCAAGTAAGCATCAAGAACGCCAAAACCAAACTTATGATTATACAACTTGCCACACCCATTTTTCATCCATCCAGGTTCCATAGGACTTGTTTGTTTTGCTGTCTTGAATATTAAGTACTGAACATCTCTCCAGGTAAGCTTTGGATTTGCTTCCAACACCAGAGCAAATATTCCAGCGGCAAGTGGTGCAGCAGAAGATGTTCCGACAAAATGATCTGTACATTCATGATGAAGATAAGTAGTAATAACATTTGCATTCAAATTTTTTTGACCTTGATAACTATGCTGGCCACTGCAATATGTGACGGCAAACATTCCTGGACATTTTTCACCATAGTATGTTGATACACCATGTTCATTAACAGAACCGATACCAATGGTATAAATATTGTTGACATAGCCATCAGCATTACAGTCATCTAACATTGAACCTCCATTGCCAGTTGCCCAAATAAATAATGAACCCAAACCTAAAATTAAAAGAAGTGCAAAAGTTGCAAGCCTGTATATGACTGCCGGATATTAATCACTTGTGGAGGAGTTAGACTCTAAAAACACTCATCCACAGGTGATGTCCAGCAATTACATTCAGGCTTGAAAGTCACCAAATAATAATAAAGTTAGGTTGCATTTGATAATTATGTAAAGAGAAAATTACTTTTTTATACATAATAGAACTAGATTTTTATAAATTACAATTTCGTCAAATTTTGATACTTATGCCTACTATAATGCATCAAATAGATGTCCACTAATAAACGCCACATTTATTTTGTGATTTTTTAATATATACATGTATCCCTCGAATAATGCCTCTCTTCAAATAAAAGCTTCCCATCCATGCATTAACAGAAAGCACACTCTCTCTAACCATTATCAAAATAACAGCATACTTTAAGGGGATTAATTTTTGCAGGAATTAAATTTTGCGTTTTTCAGGCAGTCTGCGAAAAGAAGTCCATGCAAAATATTCCAAGGATGTTTATCTGTGAAAGTAAATCCCTGCAAATTATTTGAAGATGGCTCATTCGCCGGGAAGATAATGCTTGGATAATTTTCTAAACAACTGCTTCTGAACTTTCACTATAAAATACATGCATCGTGCAAAGAGTTGATTGGAATTTTTTAAAAAATAAGGAATAATGAAAACCTAGCTACAGCACTGAATAACGAAAATAAATTCAACAAAGATTTTCCAGGTTGGCCTCAAGCGCGAAAATAGATCCCTATGAAAGTCCAAGAAAGAAAGAAATCCACACTAAATGCTTAAATATTGCGGTTTTTCCAATCTGCAAAATTTAATCCACTTAAATTATAGTTATAGGGATATACGATGGATACTATAACTAGTTCATGGTAATAATAGCAAAAAAAAAAAAAAATCAAGAAATGTAAATGTATGTAAAGCAAATAAATGTTTGATGATATGATACATTTCCCCTTATTTCCTTAAATAGACACCCCCTAAAATACATTACACGGGAAAAGTTTCATCTAATAAAAGTTTTGGCAAAAAACTTTGGCGAAAAAACTTTCTATTGGATTTTGCAAATTTCGGACTTAATACAACATAAGTATTAAAGGTCAACAACTATATAAACTGAAATAAAGGGTGGGCATAGGCATGTTTTGGTGTCAAGAGATGTAATAAGGGTTGAGAGATGTAATAATCCATATAAAGCATCAGGATTGCTCCCAAAAATCAAATTGATACCCTGGTGTCTATTTAATGCAACATGGCATTACTCAAATGTTACTCACTGATAGTCAAGTATTGTTTCAAAGAAGTGTCCCTACTGAATAAGCGTCACATGACAATAAATAATTGAGTCCTTTTGCAACATGGCACAACAAATTTCACACTATCTTGCTATCAATCTTATTAAATGCTCCTAACAATGCCCTATATTTACTCACAAAATATACAGTAGTAGAGAGTATATAGGGCCTAAATATTTTGATTCTATATTTTGATTGATAGTTTTCAGAACGGTTTCTTTGGCAAAACTAAACTCTTTAATTTTAGTACTTTTATAGCGAGTTAAAATTTACCCATTAGGGGAGGTCTCACTTTTGTCTAAACTTCATAATTTTGGTGCTGGTTTCCTCTCGATACTAGCAGCATTCTCATATAATTAATAGTATCCCATTTTAATAATTTTAATATTGATTCAATACTTTATAGATATTAGCTTATTGATCACATTTGACTATAATACTACTATTGATAAATAAATTACTTACTTACTTTTACAGAGCTGTTATGGTGTTGTACCCAGCATCTTTAATTTTGTGATCAGTATTAAGTCAATATTTATAAAAAATATTCCAAAAATGTGTTTAAACTTTTTATCCAAATAAAATGAGAATAGTGCTTTCAGTATTTGGTCGAGCAACCCTATCCTAAAGATCAAATTTACTGTGTCTAACAAAGCCTGAAGCTATTCTTAAAAATGTCTCCTCCACGGTGATTTCGTTTTTACTTTGAGCACTAACCAATATTGGTAATTAACATTAACATTTAAAACATATATCTATTAACCATGACACATATTTACTAACAAATATATTCCAATTATAAAGTAGACATGAAGTTTAAAGAATATCTAAAAGGCATGATCTGAATTCACCTATTGTATCATCACTTGGCATATTACATTAAAATATAAAATATCATATCAAGATATTACGACAATTGATAATCTAATCTGATATTGTAATAAACTAAAAGCTATTGACTGAAAGAACTTATGATATCCTTTAAAATACAGTTGGTACATATGCTTATTTTTATTAATATTATATATTATCATCTATTATCATCTCTTTTCGTATATTTATGATATTATACATGTTATTTCAAATTAAGTTGCTAAGCAACAATACTTTAATTTAAGAATATGTAGTAATGAACAAGGGGGTTCTTACAAAGTGCTCAAAAAAGAACATAATAACTGTGGAGGAGTTATATATCACTATGAAGAGGAGTTATATATAGCTATTTATTTTATATATCACTGTGGGAGGTTTCTTGCCTAAAAATTGTATGCTTCTATCAATGTTCGAAATAAAAACAAACAATCAGTGTGGAGGAAAGATTTTTGAGCATAACTTTAGGCTTTGAAATCCACAGAAATTATTTGCTCTTATTTTTAACACTGACTATGGGTAAAAAAATGCATTTTTTCTTTTTGAATTAAGACAGATTGTTAAATTGATTGGTGAGGAAGCTTGTAGAATGAAAAATAATATTCCTATTGTAACGATTTGATTTACATTAAATATTAAAATCATTTTCTTTTTTTCTTCTGATAACAATTAAAATGTTAGAAGTGTAAATATTTGTAGAAGATATTGTTATATACCGAAGATGTTGAAATCATGATATCAACATATGTTTTTTTCCCATATCATTTATATTCTTTAGGCATTGTATCATTTCCCATTAATGATACATTTATACAGTAGTATGTTAAATTAGTTCTAAAAAAATCGTTGCCATTCAGTGTTCCAAATAAGAGTAAATAATCACTATGGAGGAGTGATTTTTGAGCTAGCCTGAAGCTATGCTAAAAAAATCCCTCTTCTACAGTGATATTTGCTCTTATGCTAAAAAATTCCTCTTTCACGGCAATTATTTGCTCTTATTTCGAACATTGCCATTGTCTTAAATTTTGACCATTTTAAATCGATCTTATGCTGTGTTTGAAATAAGAACAAAAAATCACTGTGGAGGGATTTTTGAGCATAGTTTCAAGTTTTTTAGCCTGAAACTATGCTCAAAAATTACTCCACAGTGATTATTTGTTCTTATTTCGAATACTGTTATGAAAGAACAATGTAGTGCTCAGTGCTCTACTTGATCTTCAAATATTGAGAGATGAACTCAGAAACAGGCTAAGCCATGAGTGTCAAATGTAATGAAGGCTAAAAGTCGAATAATAATGCTGTAACAATAATAGTAATACTGAGTTAACTAAAGCCATAATCAGAGTCGATGCTAAACTCATTAAAATATTTCTAAAATGTTATGGTACAAGTCTGAATATAACTGCTAAACATCACCTGTGGAGGAGTGTTTTTTGAGTATAAAAGCTGAACAATATACTTAAGAAAAACACTCCTCCACAGGCAATGTCCGACAGATATATTCAGGCTTGTTGTACCATATACAGTATACTGTACATATTATCTGGATATCATGTGTACTTTTAAACTAGTAAAAAAGTATGCGTGTGACAAATTCTTATACGTTTTTAGGTCCGTTGTTATTAGCTTTCTCCTATTTTTGGTATGACATAAATGATGCATTCATTTTTGATAGCCATATACATAGGTGCGCCTGCATTCACCCTAAACATTGATTTTGTAAAATAAACCCCTGTGAATACTAGAGATATTCCACGTAAGCTTTCCGTCACGTCACACCACTTTTTTAAACTCAAGGATGAAAGTGCTGCTTTATTAAAAAGCTGGAATAAACTATAACTTAAAATAGTATATCCGCGAGTCGTCCCCATGATGGGCGACGAAGGGAATTTTTTTTGATATTTTGTGTGCCTAGATGGTCGGAAAATGCTGTTGCCAGACTGAAACCAAGTAGTTTAGTTGCCCGAAATAAATGTTTACCTTTCTCTCTAACATTGATCATTAATCACGGTCAATTCTTTCATACTGTAAGGCACCTAGAAGCGCCATGACCCATGTAATAGGAGCAGCCAACCACTCACCTGCTAGTACTTGTCCAGAGACTCAACATGGCAGTTTTTCTGCCACGGAATCACATATTATATGCAAAAGTTCCAACCGTCCCGATTTCATCGGCACCATCCCGATATTAGACCCATTGTCCCGACCACCCGATATAGAAAATTTAATCCCGATTTGACGTTCGTAAAGCTA